>JAQSVH010222296.1:0-13698 GCA_029448705.1 Adansonia digitata
GGCTCCATTCATCTTGGACATGTGAATTGGGCTCCAAGCTTTATTCATATTTTCTTTTTAGCCTCAACACAATGTAAGAGTGTGATTAATCTTGGGAATGCATCTGATTCATTTTGAACAGCCTCCTTTGCTTGCATTTCCATGATTAGTCCTTGCAAAGCTTACTTCATGCGTTTAGTCTTTGCCCTAGTCACTGGACCTCCAATTTCTTGCAAAAGATCAGAAAAATGGTTGGAAATAGGTGTTTATGCAAGTTGATCTCCATTAAAGAACTTGATAGAATACGAAAGTTTTATATAATGAAATTTGAGAAAATATTGATTTTACTTTTTCTACCATAGATATCCTATTGTTAAAATAATTGATAAAATCTTTCTCATATACTGAGAAATTTATGGGCTATTCTAACTTAGGGAAATTGCCTCATTTTAGAAAACACATATAATAAAAAATAAGACTCCATTTAATCCTAGAAAATGAGATCTATGATTAGGTTTTGATGAAAAGTACAAACTATTTCTAATAACTTGGTTTTCGACAAAAATGTGAAATTGAACTTAAAAAAGTTTGATCTTGATGGAATGTTCGAAACTAAACCTAACAAATTAAGTTTCGATGGAAAGCAAGGAAATAAACTTAAAAAAGCTCAATCTTGACAAAAGGTATGAAACTAAACCTAACGAACTTGATTTTGACGTAAGGTACGAAACAAATCCTAATGACTTAACTCTGTTAGTGTATGCCCTGAAAGAACTTGGACGAGACATATATTAGTTAATAATGTAAACTAATCATTTCGTTTAGTGATACAAGGTTCTTTCATATTAGTAGTATGACTGACAATCATAAACTACTAATTAGATAAAACCCATGGAGCGCAATTGGCCTTACGAATGAATCATAACGAGTTACAACTATGAGATTGTTATGCATTAAAATCATGTTCCTAAAACTATTCCTAGTCATGTATTGTCAAGAAAATGTATTGGCAATGCTCAAAGACTAGCATGTGTTGTGCCTTCTTACTTGTGAAATAAACAACCATTCTCATGGGTTGAAGTATGTGGGATACTTGGGTTGGCATTTGGATGCTTCTTTTGTGGAAACAAGTTCATTGAACATGGACTATGTGAGAACTCCATTTGGCATTATCACTCAATCGTCTTTGGAAATGTTCTTATAACTAGTCCTTTGACTTATAATACCACGTCATCTTATATGAGGAGTGTCATGCTTTGATCCACCACGAATGGGTCCATAATAGATGGATGCATACGATAGGGTGGTTTTGGCTATGTCATGAACCATACAAAGTTTGATAAATGATCTAGAGAGGATTCACCACTCTAAGTGACATAGAAAGCATATCTCATTTGTTCTTGGCTTTAGTTAGCTTAATAAAGTCATCGACCAATACATGATAAATTTAAGAGAAATTATTTCTCTAAATTCATGAGGTTAACTGTAAGCTATAAAAACTAAAATAGATTGAAACATAAGTAGACACCATACTCATGGTTTTTTTGAGATATTTGGTGAAAGGACCACGTTATACTACAAAGTTGGTTATTGAAAGGTTTCTCTATGGTCATATTGACTCTTCAACATTTGGGTGGTCATGATGGGTTGCTAGATCCCGCATTTGATCTATGAATGTAATTAATTAGATTAATTATATTCATTACCAAAATGTTGGGAGCCTAATGGGTCATATACAATAAGATGATCTATTGGATTAAATCCTAGATTTAATTAAGCATGACTTAATTAAATAAAAAATTAGTTAATTATATATTATTAAAGAAATAAATTAGATATGTGAAATCCAATTAGAGATGTCTTAATATGGCAATAAAGATAAGAATGTCTTATCAAAATCGTGTCTAAGAGTAGGCATGTAAATAAGGATATCTTGGTTTAGGCTGGATAATTATTTATGACAAATTAAATAATTATTTGATAATTATTTAATAATATTTACATAAAGTAAAAATTATTTTACTTAGGTGAGAAATTTAATTAAGAATTAAATGTTCTTGCATGTAAATAGGGTTGGCCCAAAAATCTGTAATTGTTAAATTGAATAGGCCTTATTTTGAATAAATCCTATTTAAACTTCATATGAGTTAGGCACAACATTAGTCGGCACTATTGGTGTTTGATTAGGATGCTTGGGCCTAATCTTAAATGAACTAGGCAAAAGAGTTTCACCTTGATCCTCATGAAAACACTAAAGGTGATGCAACCCACTAGGTTTAGTAGTTTTGGGTTGGTTAACTATTAGTTAAGCCTACGCTAATTTTAGATGTACAAATATACGTCTACAAGAGTTTTTGGGAGATTGTTACACTTTTTGGCTATCAAAAACCCTTAGGCGCCATATCCTTTTATCTCTAACCATGACTAGTGCAATGTTGCTCTTTCTATGCATGTAATGCGCCATTTGCTCCTTTGATGGTTTAGAATTGTTCTTGATGCCAATAAAGTGAGAAAACTCATATCTAGCCCTTTTGAGTGTAGACAATGTTAATAGGAGCAAGAAATCACGATTGCCATATCCTACAAGCTCTATACAATGCTATCTCACATCTTGTGACTTGCTAGAACTTTTGGTTGTGTGTGAAAGAAAAAGGCTACATCTTGCTTTTTGATTAAGGTTTCTCAAGCCTTCTGGCTAGCACCGGAGAACCATAGGACCTCATAAAGGCTCTAATAGATATCTATGTGGATCATCATTAAAGGCAAGAAGCTTATACTGCTTGTAGATGTAAATGAGAAATCGAAGTAACCAAGCCATAGTGATGATCATGCATTGATCAACACACTCAAAGTTATAAGTTTTTGAGTGGGTAAAATTTCTATTAGATCTGTGTGTTAAACTGCCAAAATTGATCACTTATACATCTTAGCCTAAGATAATGAGAAAATCTAGGTATTTCTCTATTTACTTTTTGCCACATATGTTTAATTTGATTAAATATTATATGCCTATTTCGATAAGCATGAGGTGAAACTTTCCTGTAGGTTTTTCATTGGAATGACTAAAATAACCTCTTAAAAGACATATATGACATGTAAGTGTTACATGACTCTAAAAGACTTAGTTTTTCATTGAAATGGCTAAAATACCATAAGAGGGTAAATTAATGCTTAAAATGATCCTAACATGATTAAAGTACTAAAATAATCCTAGGTTGTGTCAAATGAATTATATGAACCTTAGATTGACTTATTCAATTTGAAAAATACCCTATTGCCCTTACTTGATTTATTCATGAAAATGATCTTAGGATACAGGTAAAAATTAAGGGAAAAAAATGTAGTTTATCCTTAATATATTGGCAAAGCATGACATGGCCTTGCATGACTTTGGAAACATTATTGAAAAATTGCTACTAGGCCCTTAAGGTTTAGGCAAGGCATGAACTAGTCCCTAAATGTGCATATGAATTTGGGAAAAATTACCCAAAAGCCCTTAGGAAGTTTTGATTTTTTCAAATGCAAAAATTATCGGAAGGTATTATGGACAAAACCAAACTAAAAAATCTAGCTCCATTTAACAACTGTGATGAAAATAATATCTAATGTGAACTTATGACATGAACATCGGATAATAACTTAGCAGTAGTAAAATGGAGGTTAATCATATGTATATGTCTATAAATGTATGTGTGTGTGTGTGTATAAATATAACTTAAAATAAACACAATAAAATAGTAAATATGAAATAGAGTTAAAAAATGCAAATAAAGTAAATTTCATAAATGTAAAATTTCAAGAAAGTAAATTTAACATATATATATTTTTGCTCATGCTTGACCATTAAAAAATTGGAAAATCTTTAAGCTCAACCTATCACTTCAGTAGAAATAGGGTCATTAAGCCTAATCTCAACCAAAAATAAAAAAATGAACAAGAATATTAAAAAAGATTTTTTTTCCTTATGCTTAACATATTTAAAAGGTCAAAACCTTTAACTTATGATTTAAGCTTGAAGCTTAGGATCACCAAGTTTTAATATCAACAAAAATACATAAATAAACAAGAATATTAAAGAAATGATTTTTGCTTATGCTTGGATATTAAAGTTGTTAGAAAACTATCTAATCTCAAGCTATCACCTAATTAAGTAACTTAAGATCAGTTAGCCTTCAAAAGAAAAATCAAATACTTGTAAATTAAATTGCAATAAGATGAAGGAATAAAAAATGAAGAGAAAAAATGGGTAGAAATTTACCTTTGAAATAAACTAAGAACTCTTTTTCATTTTTTTTCATTTTTTCCTATTCTCTTTCTCTTCTTTCTCTCTTATTTCTTTTTAACTTTCTTTCAACATTTTTCTTGGGCTCTTAAAAATGGAAGATGAAGATTGGCAAAATGATATTCCCCTAAAGCTATTTGGCTAAGCCAAAATTTTGAAGCTAATTTCCTTTTCTTTTTATTTCATTTCATTTCAAATCAAATTTCTCTCTCCCATGTGATTAATTAATGCTAACTGATAAGATCACCCTTAAATGGCATTATAATGGCTCCTAATGCCCACCCTTTCCCATGCATAACCAAAAATGTCAAGCTTCTCCATAATACCAATAATTAATCCCATGCATATGAAATCATTCCCAAGTTGTTTTATGATAAAAAAATCAAAATTAATTTATAATAGTTGAAAAAATTTCAATTAATAGTCATGTTTAATTCCTAATATGGTTAAATAGTTCTCTTTTATTGGAAATGAATTTAGTTGGTTTTAACCAAAGTTGGAAATAAAATTCCATTAAAAAAAAGCTTAACAAAGAAGTTCAATACAAATATAAGGGAAGTTTAAATGGAAATTACTATTAATAGAAAAAGCCTTTTTACATGCAAAAATTTATTAAATATACTATCATCAAATTAAAAACTCAATGTATTCTAGGTTTAATTAAGAAAATTCATGCGTAACAAGATTAATTAAAAATTTTACAGTAAGAATCAAGTCTGCAAAGGGTCATTACAATTATTTTACATGACAAAAAAATCTGAAGTCATTTAAAATGATCAAGAATGCAAAATATTAGCAAAACATAGGTGAAACAACTCTTTGTGCCCAGTTTTTATGATTTATCGATACATACAGGTGATGTATCGATACATTATGGGCCAATGTATTGATGCAATGTGCAATGTGTTAGCTTTACTATCTTTGAACTGATCTCGGTTTTGATACCACAATAACTTAAGCTTAATTAGCTTGTAATTAAATGTTTTCAATTTTAATATCTTTTGCATAAATTACTTTGAAGATATTTAAAAAAAACTAAATTGTCTCAAACTCTTTGTTATTTAAAAAATGTTCTTATTGCATTTCTTAACTTAAAATATTTTTAAGAAAAGTTTTATAAGTATAAAAGCGAAGAAAAAACACATTAAAAATTGTTTTTAATGTGAATGTATCGATACCTTGTGTTTTCTTATCGATGCAATGCTTGGCATTAGCTAAAGTTTTTTAAAACCCTCAAATGTATTGACACAAATGGAATTTTATCAATACAACATGGTATTACCAATACACACATTACATGTATCGATACCTTACTTGTAACAGTCACATTTTTAAAGCCATATATCGATACCCTCACTAAAGTATCGATATATTGGAGCGGATCTGAACGTAAACTTGCATTTATGATGCTCATAACATTTATAATTCATTCTGAAGCTAACTAATGCCCAACGTCCACCAACCTAACTAATGCCTAACATCCAGAATTCATTCTCAAGCTATAAATAAAGGTTCCCAATAGTTCAAGACATAAGAGATACCAAGATTAATTAATTATTTCACATTAAAGTCAAAATACTTTTAAGTTCTTCATTTTTCACATTTGTAATCAATTTTATTCTTCAAAGTTCTATTTGTATCTCTTTTTGCTTGTATTAAAACTCTAGCAAGCATTTATCTATTAGAGGTTTTTATTTGTTTGCAAAACAATTATTCATTTCATAAGGGACTTGTGAGAGATTGAGTGACAACATTTAACCTTTTGGGTACAATTCTTAAGAGGAGTTTAAAATTTCTATCTTAAAAGATACTTTGTAAGGTTATATATTAGTCTCAAGGGTAAGATTTTCACTAGTAGATGATGGAAATCACCTTGACAAGGAAGTGCCAAGAAAAGTGGACATAGGCTCCGAGTTCAAGGATTGAACCTCTATGCATCTTATGTTTGTGTTTTTCACTCTAAGCTTATTTTATATTTATTTGATTTTAATTTTTAATTAAATTTGATTTTGAGATTAAATTCTTAAGAGAACAATTCACTCCCTCTTAGCTCATTCCTTTATTTAAGCTAATAATTGGTATTAGAGCTTTGATTTCTATCTTAAGTCTAATAACTTCGAGAAAAAATTCATCGAATAGCTCAAATGGATAGTACAAAGTTGGTGCTTAAAGCTTCAAGAAGTTTACTTGAGTAAAAAAGCCAAGATAAAATATATCTCATAGCTTTTGGGATAAATTCAAATACCATGACACTTAGAGGCCATTTTACCATGAGACCTTCTCTATTCAATGGAGATAACTACTCTTATTAAAAGACAAAGATAAGGATTTTTATTGAATCCAATGATTATGAAGCGTGGACAATTATCACCAATGGATCACTTATTCCTAAGAAAAGAATTGGAGAATTATTATGCCAAAGAAAGAAGATGAGCGGGATAAGCAAGACACTATAAAGGCATAATTAAATGCCAAGGCCATGCATACATTATTTTGTGTTTTAGACCTTAGTGAGTACAATAGAGTCTTATTTTGTGACAATTCCAAGCAAATATAGGACAATGGTGACTACCCATGAAGGTACAAATCAAGTCAATGAATCCAAAATTAGCGTGCTCACACTTAATTATGAGTTGTTCAAAATTAAGTTGGATAAAACTGTCAAGGAAATGCCCGACCTATTTGCGAATATGATCACTGTCTAAAGGCAATTAGGAAGACATATCTAAACAAAGAGATGGTGAAAAAACTTTTAAATAGCCTTCCTAAGTCTTGAAAGGCAAAGATGATGGTAATTGAAGAATCTAAGGATCCTAACACACTTTCATTGGATAAACTCATAGGTTTTCTTCTAACCTATGAGATGAAGATAAAAAATAATCAAAAGCCACAAGTGAAGGCTAGTATTGTTTTTAAATCAACTACTCAAAATGAAAAAAGATGATGAAGAGTTTGAAAAAGATGAAAGGATGGCCATGTTTGCAAAGTGGTTCAACAAATTCATATGAATGAACAAAGCAAGAAAACCTCCAAAAAGAGAGATGCAAAGAGAGAATCAAGCAATAAGAAAAAAGATCCCATCATTCACTATTAGTACAAGAAATCAGGCCACATCAAATTTGAGTGTCCAATGTGGAAGAAGCAAAATAAGAAAGTTATGGTGGCTAAATAGAATGATAATGACACATCTGACAATGATGATGGTGAAGTAGCTAACCTATGTCTCATGGCTTTTGATGAGTCGAGGGTATCTTTTAATGCTAATCCTTATACATTTGATGAGTTGTAAGATGCCTTTCATAAATTAGCATTAGAATTTAAGACCATGAATTTGAAATATGGAAAGATGATTTCTAAATTTAAAGAAGAAAATAAATCATTGAGTATGACTAAGAATGATCTGGAAAAGAAAGTGGATGATTTAAAAGTTAAGATTGAAGATTTGACTAAGAAAAATACAAACTTGAAAAACTCATTCTCTAGATTTATATGGCATAACAAAATTTAAATGACATGCTAAAAACATAAAGAGCATTTTTTGATAAAGCTAGTTCAGGCTACAATGGCATTATAAAAAACTTATTTTAAGAATTTTTTTGTGAAACAAAACAAACCATGTGATGCATCTAGTGCATGTACTCATTGACATAAACTAGGTCATGCATTTCATTCTCATTCCTTAAAGGTTGCTATTTATAAAGGTAAGCTTACTAGGAATGAGTAGGTTCTTAAGAGACTTAGCACATCTCAAGATGAGATTACCAAACTGAGGTGGATCCTAAAAGGAACAAGAATTGTGAACTATAAAGCTTAAGCACTCAAGAAAATTCAGGCACCTAAAAATAAAATATGACTTTATGTTTGTAGGAGGAAGAGTGATGCTTTAAAGTATATTTAACAGAAGAATTCTTGGTACTTTGGTATTGGATGCTTTAGATACGTGACTAAAGATAAAATCAATTCTTGGAATTAAGACCTAAAGATAGTGGAGATGTTACTTTTGGTGACAACTCAAAAGGACACATTGAAGGGATTAGAACCATTGGTAACAATTCCTCATCTCATATTGAAAATATATTTTTCTCAAAGGTCTCAAGCATAACCTACTTAGCATTAAGGCATGAAAGTCATCTTTGAGTCAATGAATTGCAAAGTTATTGATGTCAAGTCAAATAAAATTGTTTTCATAAGATATAGACAAGGAAAGCTTTATATTATGTATTTAATTAATTTATCCTCTCAAAATATTTGTCTTATTGCTCATGATGATATGGCTTAGTTATGGCATAAAAGATTAAGATGTGCGAGGATGAATATGATTTCTAAATCTTCTAAGAAAAACCTTATTGTTGGATTGCCAAAATGAAATTTGAAAACAATAAATAGTTAATGCATGTGTTCAAGAAAAATATAGGAGAGCTTCATTCAAACTAGTTAATATTGTTTTAACTATTAAAGTATACAACTAGGTCATATTGATCTTTTTGGTCTTACTAGAACATTAAGCTTAGGTGGTAAATAATATGGATTTATTATTATGGATGATTACTCTAGGTTTTCATGGGTTCTCTTTTCACGTTGTCATTTGTCACTAACAATGAGACCTAGTAGCTTTTCGAATGTGACATTGAAGGTACATTTAGTAGGATTCAACTTTAGTTAAAATTTTCATAACTATTCAAAGAGCTTTTAAAAGTCAAAACGTGTTCATCTTCTGGTGTTGATTTAACGATAATCTTATCCACATAGACCTTAATCTCTTTGTGCATTAGGTCATGGAATAGTGTCTCCATGGCTCATTGATATGTTGCCCTCGCATTTTTGAGTTTGAAAAGCATGACCTTATAGTAGAGTGTGCCCTACATGGTTACAAAAGTAGTCTTATCCATATCTTCGAGTGACTATTTTGATTGGATTATACCCTGAGAATTCATCCATGAAGAAGAATAAAGTGTTCCTGGTAGTGTTGTTGACCAAAATATAGATATAGAGCAACAAAAGTTATCTTCTAGATGAGCTCGGTACAAATCTTGATAATCAACACACATTTATACTTTACCGTCTTTCTTGGGGACTAAAACAATATTGGCAACCTCTTCCGGATATTAGGCTACTTTGAGGAATCCTACTTTGAATTATTTTTTTAATTTCCTCTTTGATCTTAAGGAGCATGCTTGGTTTCATCCTCCTTTTCCTTTGCTACATTGGTTTGCATTTTGGTTTGAGGAGAAGCCTGTGGACCATAATATCGGTGTCTAGGCCAGGCATATCTCGATTTGATTAGGCAAATATGTCCTCGTACTTTCAGAGCAAGTTTATCAGTTTAGTTTTAATATAGGGTTTTATGAAAGTTTCAATTTTGACATCTTTTTTATCTTCTTCAGTCCTCAAATTTGATTCAAATGGCTCATCATGAGGTAAAATATGTTTTCGATCATGTTCAACTAATCAAAACAAATCTGGTGGCACAAAATTCTCCTCGAAATCTTCATCAGAATCAACTTCATTAGTATAGATTAACTGTTTAAAATCGATCTCTAAGAGATCATTGAAAACATCCATGTAACTCTTATTAGAGCACCTGAAAAGAATGAAGAAATAAACAACATAGACAAGAGTATGTATAGATTAATAATTTTAAGTGAAGGCAAAAGGTAAAATAGGCACATAAGATGCATTGCTTCATGCAAAAGTCATTTTTATTGATAATAGTTGATAAAAGATGCCCATTACATAAGATTCCTACATGCTATTGGGTAAAAGTAAGTTATTTTTTTTCTTGACATTACATAAAAATAAATTAGAAAAGTGCAGAGGTTTTCGACATATCCCTATTGTCAAGAATAGATTATGGTGGATAAAGATAGGTTTCATCACTTGGTTTTGATAGTTTTAACTGATCATCAATGGCATGGACATGGAGGTTACAGAGTGCGTGGTTCAAAATGACCAAAACATCTTTAACTTTCATCTTTCTTCACTGACTCAGATCCATGCATTTTCTCTATTGAAAGGTCTCATGGATTGGTAGGAACACCATTAGTTTTAAGATTAACTTTTTTCCTAGCAAACGAGCCAAACTCTGATGAGCCTTTGGACCTATTGTTTCTTATGAAGTATATCGGACTTTAAATCTTAGGGCCTTCTTATCGACCTGGCTAATGACTTTTAGAGCTCTAGCCATACCTTATAGACTTTTGCTAAGCGCTTTTTCAACTCGACAACCATTGCCAACAGTTAACTTTAAACCCATGCAAGTACTTCTTGATAGCTAAAGATCAACTATTGGTAGGCCATCTCTAATAAATGTAGCATTAATAACTTAAATGACTGAAAGAATGGCTCTGACCTATTTTGATCTAGTTTGTTGTATATGTCATTAGGAAAAGCGATGGTGATCTTTTCTTTTTCGACCCTGATACTAACTACCTTATCGTTGATCATGAATTTTAGCTTTTGATTAAGATCAATGGTATTGGCCCAGCTGAATGTATCGAAGGCCTTCCTACCAAGCAATCATAGGATAAAATAATGTCCATTACTTGAAATTCAATCTCACAGGTGTGTAGGCTAATTTGAAGCTAAAGAGTGATATTTTCAATGACTCCTCGATAAGTCACACTACTGTATGGCTATGCTTGATGTGGGATACATCAAGAAGAAGCTTGTTTAAGGTGGCCAAGGGCATGAAATCAAGGGCGGAACCATTATCTATAACAGCCTTTGTTAGAATGCAACTTTTACAGTGTGGTGATATGTAGGGCTTTATAGTTACCCTTACCTTGGGAGGGATCTTATCATCAATGAATGAAATATAGTTGTTAGTGGTGATGTTGTTCACCCTAGTTTATCTATTAAAATATTCAGTGGCACAGACGCCTCATTCAACACTTTTAGCAATGCATTTTGATGATTTCTGAGTTAATAAGTAGGGATAACACAAAAATTTTAGCCAATTATTTGCTTAATTGATCGACTATGTTGTACTCAATGTGCTTGATGAATTTTAAAACTGTGGCTTCTTTTTTGTCCACTATCACTTTGACTTTTCTAGCTCTAGGTCTTTTGTCTTATCCTGAGATATGTTGACTGTTGGGGAGGCATTAATTTTTTGACTATTTTAAGCTGAAGGCATATAGCATCAACCATTGTAGGTTAAATGGCTAACTCCTAAGAAGTCAATGGCGAAGGTTAATTGAGTGGCTTTCTTGATCATCATAACTTAACCCTCATATGTCCAAGAAATGGCTTTGTTGCTCTTGTATACTAATCGTGCTAGGGCATAGACATTGAAGAACTTGCTCTAAGTTTAATTATCCATAGATGATATGGGGTCATCCTCTCTTATACGGTGGATGTGTCATTTTTTCCCGAATCATGTTCACTGATTCAATGAGAAATGCTTGCTTTTTGTCTTCGAATTCAATTTTGCCCTTACTCATCATTTTTTGGACCATAGTACAAAATTCCTTGCATGTCTGAAGAGTATAGCCATAAATATTATGGTAATAAAAAAATTATCGAGTTCACCTTTTGACCTTTTAATAGCGTTAAGCAGTTCTCCCTAAATCAAGATTCGCTAAACCAACATCATTGACATCTTAACCTCTTCTATGTTTCTGTTGACTCATAATCGTCTTTGACACCGATAATGTTCTCTGTCAGCTTGACATGGTTTGGTAAGGGATATGTAACACTATTTGACCTTTGATTTATTTTGAACTGTAGAACTTTTGAATCAATGAGGCTTTTTACCCTCCATTTGAAAAAAATGTTGCTTTTAATATCATGCCTTGTTTTCTGAGATTGGGATTCATAATGGGTGTTAGGGTTATACCACTAATGGTATAGAGATTTTTCTTTGGGACATACACAAAAACAACTAGTCGCCACTAAAGTAGAGCCTGTTAAAGCACTTTATAGGTCATGGGAATAGGTTTAACTATTGTCTTCATTGGTTTGCACCCTGATTGTTTGTTGCATTGTTAACAAAATTATTAACATTTTTATTGGCTTGCAGTTGATTGTTTTATGGGCGATTTGGTGGGATGATGAAGGATAGATTACATGTGGCAGTGTAAGCTGGCTGAGGAGGCATCATGATAGAGTTAAGAGTAGGGTGCACTTGGGTAGTAGGGATTGGGCATCTGATACTGGCTTAGTTAAGATGTGTTGGCGTAGCTTATGGTATTGCTTTTTCTTCCTTCTTTTTGTTAAAACCAAGCATTTTTCTTGACCTAAATGACTCACCCCTACGATCTTGCCACTCTTAATTAATGCATTAATCATCTGGCCAGATAGAACCAGGTTAACAAACTTCTTAGTTGCATTCCTTACCAATTTCTCATAATACGAGGCACATAAAGTGATGGTGAACATCATAGTCATCTCTTTTTTAATTAGAGGAGGCTGAAGCTGCCTTTTCTTTCCATCTTTAAGCATATCACTTAAAGCTTTCAAGGGGTATTTTTTAGATTAATGAGGATAAATTGATCAGGAACCCAATCTGATACATGTTGGTATTGGTTTAAGAGGCTCTAGCTAGGTTAGCCTATAACTAAATCTTGATGTTATCGAGCTCGACGTACCATCCGATGACTGCTTTGATCAAATTGTGTTGAAAACAATGTATAAAATCTTTTTATTTTTTCATACCTAGCAATTTTTCTGTGGTACATCTGAATATGCATGACGGGGTCGATAGTTACGTTAAACTTTTCAAACTCAGGTACCTTGAACTTTATAGGAATAAAAAGATTAGACACGAATAGAGGTGGCAATTAGGTAGGTTAGGGCAGGTTCGGGACGGGTCATTTTGAGTTTGGATTTTTTCAAGTTCGGGCTGATTCAGGTTCGGGTCTATTCAGGTTCGGGCTAATTCGGGTTCGGGCCAATTCGAGTTCAGGTTTGGGTTTAGGTCAGGTTTGGGTTTGAGTATATTTTACATCATTTTTTTTTATTTTATGTTAAATGTAATCACTTTTGCGTAATTTTGAATTCTAAGCCTAGGCCTGAATTCGGCCCGAAAAAAATCTTAGTTCGATTATATGGGCCTAGTCGTGACTCGAAAAAATTTTAAATTCTAAGCTCAGGACCGAATTTGGCCTGGCCGACCTATTTAAGTACATATTATTATTCATAATATTTAAAAAATACTGTTTCAAGTCGAGCGTGCTTAAAACTTAAAATCTAAAACCTAAGTCTGATCGTGCCAGGCCTATTATCTTGGGAAGGCTGTTTGGTCCATGAGCAAGTTTAGTTGCTCGTCTAACATGTGATTTTTTTCATTTTTGATATAGTATTATCTATTAGGACTTTTATATATTTTAATTTATCTTATTACTTTGTTATATTATTATTAGACTCTAATTATCATTACTTAAAATAATAATAATAATAATAATAATAATAATAATAATAATAATAATATTCAAAGA
>JAQSVH010222327.1:0-13696 GCA_029448705.1 Adansonia digitata
ATAATATATTGAATAAATTTTTTATTAAATTAATAATTAAATAATTAGGCACTAGTTAATTAGTCAAATCAATTATAAGATGAAAATAAGAAATCATCCATTAATGAAAAGGTCTTTAGTAGGTGCTAGAGCTATACATGGGCCATATTGGACCGGGTTGTAGCACGAACAAAATTTAAAATACTTATTTAAGATTATTTTGGCTTGACTCAATTCACCTATTTAAGCTTAATTTATTATTTATTCGATTAAAAAATTATTTTTTAATAATATTTATATTTTTTATAATTAAATTTAAATAAAAATATTATTTTAATATAAAATTATTATTTTAGATTAAATCGAATCAACTCAAAATATAAAAGTATAATCTGCTTGACTCACGGACAGATCCAGTAAGTGCACAAACTTCGATCCTGCAAGAAAGCATAGTTTTCCATGCAGGCGTAAGTTTATGGTTTAAACGAGAGAATCGGTGGATTCTAACTCTCTCTAGTCTTCTGGGTCTTTTTCTTGCTACTGTTCTTGCCAAACAATAGGCAAATAAAATTGATTTTCTACCAAGTCAAAAGTATTTTAGGTTCCCATCCCCTGTTAAATTGGTGTTTCTACCTTTCGGAATTCTTGGACAAGTTCAATTATACTTCTATTTGTCAACAGTGGGCCGAAAGTCTAGATTTTTTTTCGTGTTCATTTTTCTTAGAGATTACAGATATTGATGTGAATGCAATTAAAGATGCTCGCATACAGAGTGGAAATTCAAGCCTCATATCAAATCAGATTGTAAAGGGAAAATTCTAAATGATAATAAACTCAATTTCATTTCCCTTTCTCCAAGGACAAAGCCTGAAATTTCTGGAGGGGAAAGGTAAGATTTCAACATCCCCCTTATACCGTGAACGCTCAGAAGTCAAAAAGAAAAGCTCCATAATTGCTCCTTGGATGCTGTTTGACAACTAAGATACCATCCTAAAAGAAATTTTCTGACGACTACAAATTACTGCCATCTGTAAGAAACTTTTCTGCACCCAAGTGATATAGAGCTATGTTAGTTAACTTCGAGCATGGTTTCGATATGAGTATATTCAATTTTTTTCAAGATTTTTACATATTTAAAGAGTTTTTGCAATATCATATCTTCATGCCCATGTTGGGATGTGTCGGACACGAATGTTGGATGAATACTTCACAAAAAATAAAAAATTAGAGCAACATGAATGCAAAGAAATAGGAGAACAAGCCAACTAATGGGAATTATGAGTACTTTACAACATAAATGCTTAAATTAAAATGCAAAACTACATGCTCAGAATAACATGCTTCTATGTCAAACATCATCAAAGCAAACTCTGACACATAAGCGTCATTTAAACATCTATGTATATCAACTCAACGAGAAAAAAAAATTATAAATAACAAGCATTTCTGATGTAGAGTAAGCGGAGAGAATGTACAATTGTATATATAAAATAGCAGGGAAAAAGAACTATAGAATACTGGTAACAATCAGTAGAACAAGTGATGCGCGCCTGGACTTCCGCGGCCAGAAGAATGATATTAAAAGATAAACTTGCAAAGCAAGGATGAAAATTTGTTCCGACGTTCGGATGCAATCTGCGACGCTGCGACAGTTAGAGGAGAGTCATTGCATCTGACAAATTAAAGGTTAGAGGCCAAAACAACGCAGTGAGAGCTCTTAACTGCTTTTAACCATGAACTCAGTTGTTAAATATATGACTTGATAGGATGATACCAATTTGAGTTATATGCTGTCATCAGTAATCATTGTTGCAGGATCAGGTTACATTGTTGATATGATGAAACCGATTTTAATCCCTTTAAACTATTTCTCTCTCCTGCGGCCGTTGATGTGTAGTTGATTGTAGTATGACAATCTCCAGAAACACGGAGATTCTTAAAAGCTTGAATTGCCTTTGATCTTGATGCGCTTATAAGTCCAAACGCAACTGCAATTTTTACTCTGTGTTGGAAAACAAAATGCTCCTTCTGTTACTCCTATAAGTTCATGAAGTACAAAATCTGTATCAGGGACAGAGTCCATCCCTTTCATCATCTTCAAGCCATTTCATCCAGTTTCTCATAAATTTTCTGCACTTGTGGGAGTGAAGTATCAGCCGCATGGAATCTATGCATCTTATTGTCACCTCTATCCAACTACAACCAGCTTCTTTGATCAGATTTCTTTCTTCAATATTTTTCCTAATCTGGCCAGATCTTCACATTGACCTGCAGAGGCATAATAAATTTGGTAGTAAGATATACGCTGGCAGCACCATGATGATCCCCCTGAAGTATCATCTTTGCACCATGTTCTCCAAGCTCTTTGTCATTGTGAACTTAGCAAGCGCCAAGAAATGTACGCCAAACCAAGGCATCTGGTGACTGGTGTGCAGGGCATTAAGAAGAAAGATTTTAACATGGCATCACATCAGAGCCTCGTCCAAAAAAAAAAAAAAAAGAAAGATTGTAACAGTATTTATGAACTTGAAGGCTTCCCCAAGTGAGACTTACAGGCCCTATATATCAACAATACATGCATAGGGTTCCATTCTTGGGGCAATCCTTTGTGCATTGACTTGAAAATTTCCCTTCTCTCTGAAATCAAACCTGCACGGCTACAAGCTGATAAAACAGCAATATATATGATCTCTTTTGACCTAATCCCTGCCTCAAGCATTTTATGGAATATTTCCAAAGCTCTAGTAGCAAATACGTGTTTTGCAAAGCCTGTGGTCATAGAAGTATAAATATAACATTTCGATCACCCATCTCGTTGTCAATGCATTGGTTTGAGCTGAAACCCCCATTTAAGTAACCAAGCATGGATCTGCTCGCCCTTGCCAATTGCTTCAATACTTGAAGCTCCACTCAGTAGACTAGCAAATGTGAATCCGTTAACCTCAATTCTAGTATCTGTGATTTCATGAAAAAGTTCAAAAGCTCCTTCAGAATCCAAGTTCTTAGCATAAGCATCGATAATAGTGTTGTTGGAAAATAAATTCTTTCCAAATAGACATTCAAGAGCTTTTTGAGCGCTGTCCATCTTGCCGGACCTAGCTTACATGCTTATAAGAGAGTTTTTCATGCAATCATCCATAGCAAAAACATGTTTTACTGCATAGGCATAAAACTGCTCACCTGTGCGTGAACCGAAAGATTTCAGAACAGGACCTTACATCATTTTGCAAAAGAGCTCTACAGCTTCCATATCAACGATTCCGTAATAATCACAGTCCAAGACATAACATTATAATCTTCCATTCTGTCAAACACCCTTCTTTAATCATCCGAATGCACATCTATTATATACTTAGCATACAAGTCTAGTGAACTACACATAATGCAAATATTGAAAGTGAGTCCTCACCTTATAACCGAAGAATGCAATTGCTTGCCAAGTGAAAATGACTACAGTTCCAGTTCAGTACAAGCTGAAATGATATTACTGACCATGAACTGAAATGATATCCAAGAACAAATTAATAGCATCCCTTTGGTGACTAACTGTGTAGACCTAATTATCACCGAAGTGCCAGGTGCCGAAGTGTGGGCATAGAGTTTAGCGGCTATCTTTTGCCACCTTAATGAAACAAGTGATCTACTACAGGGTAACAAATAAACAAATTAACGAAATACGTTGCCCAAGCTTTCAACTTTCTTTTTGTGTAAGAAAAGCACTGAAACTGTTGATATAACAATATTCGTCTCTGCTATAGTTCCCACAAATGTACTGAAGGAATGAAAGCTAAAAACGATATACCAGCCTGCTGTTATGTAATTTGAACTTTTCATTTTTTCTAATGTATCCTGATGAAACCTGTATTTGACAAATATTCAGATATGAGTATGAGCTATAGTCCTTCAAATATACAGAAAAAAATTAAAAAATTTGAATATATCTATGTCAAATAGATAACCATGTCCGATACTCATCTTGAATTCAAGTAACGTAGGCCTGCTGCAGATGTTTCGGTAGGAAATGGTCCAAACATTTTTCAAGTTTAAAGAAGTCATAGCCATCTCCCTTGCAGCCATGTGCTCAAAAAGAACATAAGAATACCTCCTAGAGCTAGAGAAAGAAGAATTGAATGGGTATTCATCATTCACACAAGGGATTGTGTTCACATAAGAACTAGAGTTCCACTGGATTTACGCAATTCAGGAAAACTATATTTTCTTTTAGTTTAGCCAAATATTTTGAATTTTTGACTTTTCCAACCTGTTCCATTTGAATGCATCTTCGTTGCTACAGTTGGAAACAATTAACGAATAGCAACGAAGGGAGCAGCAATTACCCTTTTGAAATTCACGAATCGTATGATTTAGTTATTATAATTGATTGCTTGGACTTTCCTGAATAAAAATACTACGGGGAAAAAGAAAGCTTGTTTATGCAACAAAGCGGAGCCCTCCTTTGAACAAGGTGGGCGGGATAGAGAGCTTACAGATTTTAAGTTTGAAACATGTTAGTCGGTTCTTGAGGCCCCATCATCAAGATTCAGTCAATAGTTTCAGCATTAACTTGGAAGCAGACTTTTGCGATTTGTGTATGATCCATTACCAGAAAATCATTAACAAATAACAATGTGGAATCTGGCCAAAGCCTTTCAGAAATCATGAACCTCTAGCTGAAGAAACGGTCAAAAAAAGGACAAATCCACTAAGCCAAAAGAAAAAGCATGGCTTGTCTGTGTATGAAGAATAATCTACATCGACCCAGATCCTCAATAGAAGATAAATCTGAGACACATTGCTAGAAAGATCATGATAATGCATAGATTATAATGAACTAAATCCAGACGGGACACGTTACTGATTACACAAGCAACACCACAAGTACGAAGAACTAATGGAACCTGAACATAAAAACTCAAAAAGAGCACATGTCGAACATGGTTCGGGGACAGATAGTAAGAACTCAAATCTTAGCAATGAATAAAGATTAATTCCCATCAAACAGCACAGGATCTTAGCATAGTAATCATTTTAATCTGCGATATGGTTTTACTAAATGAGATGCTAGGTGAATTACTTTTCAATGTTCGACCTGCTGCCTAATGCCATTTGGTTTGGACAAGAAGACACAAGCATGATTTAATGCATCTGCAATTCCATGCCTTTTCATACACTGACAGATAAGTTTTTTTCCCTTTAGACATAACAAAAAGTTCTTGGGTACAAACTGTGACAAATTATGAAGTAGTGGCTTTTCATTGCAAATTCCTTCCGTCACCTTCCACTTGTAATCAGACTTATTGTTTCTGTATTTTCAGTTGATGCAGAAGATGATTCTGTTTGACTTAAGTTGCTTCCACTATTCCTTACCAATTCTTCTTGTGGATATAAAATAGGCTTTGGAGGCACTTGTACACTCTCAACCTCTCCTCCAAGCATATCTACAACTTTGCTCATCGAAGGTCGATCACCAGGCTTCATTTGTATACACCACAATGCTACCATGATCATCTTCTTCATTATTTTCTTTTCCTCTTCTGAGGCTTCTTTGATTTCTTCAACATTCTTTCCTCCTACAATTTCGTCATAAACGTTGCCAGGAAAGTAAGCTTCACTGGATTGTTCTGTCACGGGAAAATTCCTCCTTTTGCCTGCCATTTCCATTAACAGCATTCCGAAACTATAGACGTCAGCTTTATATGAGACACCGCCGATGTTTTTATAGAACAATTCTGGTGCTATGTATCCGATAGTGCCTCTTGCCGCAGTGAGAGTTACTGTGTTATCATTTGTTGGATACAATTTAGCAAGTCCAAAGTCAGAAACCTTTGCAGTGAAATTTTCGTCAAGAAGAATGTTGTGAGGCTTAATATCAAAGTGCAAGATTTGCATGTCACAGCCTCGATGTAAGTATTCAATGCCACGAGCAACTCCAAGAGAAATCTCATATATTTTGTCCCAACTTATGATTGTGTTTCCTTCTCGACCAAAAGTGTATTTATCAAGGGAGCCATTATGCATGAACTCGTAAACAAGGGCGCGCCTTGATCCTTCAGCGCAAAAACCAATCAGTTGTACTACATTAACATGATGAATTCTCCCAATTGTGCCAACTTCATTGATAAATTCTTGACCATTTGTTTTGGACTTTCCTAACATTTTTACTGCAACAAGATGACCACTGCGGAGCTTTCCTTTGAATACAGAACCATAGCCTCCTTCACCCAATTTGTCCTTGAATCCATCAGTCATCTTTTTTATCTGCGAGTATGAATATCTTATTGGCATGAAGTTATTCCGACTTTGGAGGAAATCTTCAATCCTGTCATACGTAGACATATGCCTTTTTTGCCATTTGTAGATTAACAGAACCATCACACTAGGTGCCCCAAATATAAATTTCCCTGTGATAATGGCTCCTACATGGCAGAACCACATTAAACCTCATGATATAACAATTTTTGTTGCAGAGCTACAAGCATTTTGCATGTTTAGAGTATGATAAAGTTCTTACCTACGACAATAAGGATCAAAACCCCATATGCTGCAAGAAAAGACAAAGGTAATCAGAAAGGTGATTTAGCAAAATGAATACAAATCTAATTTCTCTAAAATTAGTGGATGCATTGTAAGTTCATTCACTTTTGGTGAAATTTATAGTTATCAGCTGACAACAATCACCAATGCCCTTTGGGATATACTCACTATTGATATTCTATTACTGAAAAGCAACGAAATTTGCCAATATTACTGACGTCTGATATTGCAAAGATGACTTACTTCCATTTTGGGCTGAATGAAGATCATATTTCGGTTTTGTCTTTAGCAGCAGTTTACTAATCAAGACAAGTATACTGCAGACTGCAGCCATATCCTTGCACAACTGCTTCTCCAGGCCTCGGATTAATCTGAGTACCTGAGAGTTGGCGCTCTGCTTCCATAGATTTGCAGTTCTCCACTTTTTTTTTTTTTTTTATATACTAACTCTAGAAACAACCTCAAATTGAAGACAGAGAGAGATCTCGTACATAGAATTCTGTAAAACATCATGTGGAAGAAACCTGCATTCATTAGAAGGAAGAAATAACATCAGCATGTAATCTTTCAATTCATTAGTTCAAAATTGTAATACTAAAAAAATGAAAAGTCATTCTTCTGATGCTACTCTTAGAATGCTGCTGCGGAGCTGCCTAAGAGCCAGCATGCAAAATAAGGTTGGCTTCCTTGGATGAATTTCGTACGACAAGTCTAATTGGAAATGTTAACAAAAAACTTAGACAGTAAATTGCTAAACCTTTTCATTTTCCTTGGCAAAGAAAAGAAACAATCTCAACAGTCGACGCTTTTCCTAAAATAGCATTAAAAAGAAAAAAAAACAACTCTTTTCTGATCCTCTGATTTTAATTGGATCTTGAAATGTTTGTTATTTCCTCTGTAAAATTTCCCTTGCCAAGTAACATAAAATCATGTTGATCTAATTGAAAAGACTATGTAAAACTTGAAATTGCCAGTGAAAGAAGATAGAAAAGTTAAGACTTGGATAGACTGCGTTGTGTAGTAAAACCATAGATCTAGTAAACAGGGTAAATTTTTGGCAAAGTTCTCACCTTCTTTATCAACGGTGGGCATGATCGGCGAGCATTGAAGATGATCTGTGCTGTTAACATAGCTAGGTTCCCACGGACGGCAGTGTCGACACCTAAATTGAAAGAACGAAAGCTCAAATCCATAAGCCAGTCTGTCGTAGATTTCCATGTATGAAATGTTCTTGCCTTTTTTAACAGGCAAAGATGCCATTGTCGTCAGCTCTACCCTGCACAAGTCCTCCACCTCCGATGCAGCCGAGGGTCCAAAAACAACATAATTATACCTCGTCAAATGAAAAGAGGAAGAATTACAAGGGTAGTCACCACCATTCATCAAGGGGAAGCATCCACATAAAAACTACTAGAATTCACAGGATTCTGGCAATTCAGGAAAACCAAACTTCCCGATAACTCAGGCTTGTAATCTAATCTACCCCATTTGTGCTTGTACCATATAAATGCGTCTTTGTCGCTGAAGTTGGAAATCGTTAAAGGATATCTTGGGAGGGAAGAGCAATTACCCTTCTGAATACCGACATCCACCAATCGAATGGTGAAGTTGCTGTAATCGATTGCTTGCACATAGTATTTTCCTGAATACAAATACAATGCCGTCTGGTTGGTCTGCTCGCAGACCAATTCATAGCTATTGTTCCCGCAGTTGCTTGGATCTCCTCTTAATCGAAAAGGATAGCTGATGTTGTGAATATTTCCACAAGAAGAAGTACAGTTGTTGTTATCAGTAGCAGCGGTAGCCAGGTGAACGAGTGGAAGAAAAAGAAAGCTTATGTTGGCAACGATAAGAAGCCTTCCTCTGAACATGGTGCCCTGGTGAAAGAGACTAAAGAGAGACTTGCATATTTGAATATTGAAAACAAGATTTCTGGATATCAAGCCAAGGCATCATCTGAATAGTTTTATTTTTATTTTTTTTGGGAGAAAATCATCTGAATCATTTCAGATTTGATATTGAAGCAGAATTTTTTTTGGGGTGATTTTTGTATGTTGTCATTGTCAAATAAACGAATAATTAAATGGAATGATTACCGGATATATGTTCTGACCACTGTGGTCTTAATCCGAAAATAATGAACCTCTGACCGAAGTGAACTCTACGCCATCGCCAGGCCAAGTTCAATAATATAATGATCTGCCGCCTCATTAAACAATTTGATAGCAAATGTTTTAGACAGTTCTTTAGAGGGGATGGGTACTCATACCATCGAGTCAAAGATTTCCTGCTACTCATCGTTATCTACTTCCGAACATGTGAGCGGCCGTTTGTATTACAAAACCAAACTTGGGTCATCGATATGCAAGTATTATAAAGATTCCAATTCAACCCACCAATAATTGATTGTCTTAATTTGGAGAAAAGGAAAAATATTATATGCAATAGTTCAAAACTCTTTAGATTAAATAAAAAACAAAATTTTTTTTGTAGAAGTTCAATTTTATTTATATATATTAAAATCAAAATATCAAATTTATTAAAAATAATTAAAATAGACTCAGGTTCAAAGCTCAATGTTATTCCACAGTGTTGGGTAAATCAGCTGAAAAACCTTGAATTCAACAAAGTCAGCCTCATTTGCCTCTTTTGGGTCTTGAAGATTCCCAGCAGAGACCAGACTTTTTGAATCGTCAACTTTAGCCGTGTTGCATCACCGAACGTAAGGCCTTCCAGCCCGGATACGCAGCTAAGTTGCGTGTTGAAAAGAATTATATAAGTGGTAGGTTTTTAGGGTACCATTACCTTAAAATTTTTTAATATCGTATTTGGGACCACTAATTTATTTGTTTCTTTTTTCGGCTAATCCTTTTGGCACACCTTGACTGATCAGCCTACAGTAAGCAAGCTACTATTTACTTTCTTGTTTAAGCAGATAATGGCTCGGACCAAACCAGCTTGTCCCTCCAACATCTCCAAAATAACTATTTGAAATATCCAGTTAATCTATATCCTCGTCAGACCACGTCCGATGAAGTTTGTGTCGATCAACTAATCATTAGAAATGGTTCTCCATTTCTTTTGCTTGCTGTTCTTGGTAATATTAATATACCCGGAGGGTGGTTTAGGCCTTCACGATTGTCCAGAACTAAGTTGCGGGATCAATGATACGACCATCCGATTTCCATTCCGACTCAAAGGTAGGCACCCGGAATCATGTGGATACCCAGGGTTTGATCTATCTTGCACGGAGAAGAATCGGACTCTGTTAGAGCTGCCAAATTCAGTAAGGGTCTTTGTTGAAACAATCGATTACCGATATCAGTTGATGAATGCATCTCATCCAGATGGTTGCGTTGCAAAGGAACTACGAACCCTGAACTTATCTGCTTCTCGCTTCCGGTTCCTAGAAAGCTACGTGAATCACTATACCTTGTTCAAATGTTCATCATTGGACAGAATTCAATTATACAATCACATCCCTTGCCTTGATGTTCCCGGTTATAACGTTTTCTCGGTGAATCCAGGCGACGACATCGCCAATTATCCCCTATCCTCTTGCACGAAATTGTTCAGCGGTTCATTCCCAGACGATATATTTCTTGGCAGTCTTCTGTTTGTATGGTCCGAGCCTATGTGCGGATCATGTGAACAAAAAGGCAAGCATTGTAGGTGGAAGAATGATAGCACTATGGCTGAAACTGAATGTTTTGATGCTTTGAACAAGTCCAAGGGGATGAAAGGTACGATTTTCTTTTTTCCACATTCTCCATTTTTACAACATTTAGCACAGATTGCAGCTTCTGCGAAATGTTATTTCCTGCAAAAACAGCAGTAACTTGATATGGTCGCGGCCACTTGTAAACTTTTTTTTAGTGATTTTATAAGGCAATTGTAAATGAACGTTAAGATCAAGGAAACAGGACATGAGCCTAATTAAGCTGATACAAAAATCAGGTGCTGTTAAAGCATAAAAGCAATATTTAATAGTAGGTGCTGTTCGAGCTGGATATTGTTAGAGTACAGCATTTGTTTAGCATAGAGACTAGGTAATTAAACATTTGCTTCCATAAAAAACTAGCATCTATATAATGGCCAAGTTAAAAGGCCATGTTACCCAGACTTGGGATGAATGTTAAATACGTCTATGCATTCGACGTAGGTAAGTTTCTCCTATTTAGAGGATCATACCTCAGTACCTATGTCAGACACATATGTAGGATATGTATACTTTAGGGAGAATGAAGAGTCCGGGCAACACGGGTTAAGAGATGCAGAGAGCTGGAGTTCAAAGCACAGAACATAAAAATAAAACATGGAGAACAAAACCGCACAAATTGAAATTCAAATTTAATTAGGAGCGAAGAAAGATGTTGTGTTGCAAGCGAGAGAATTATCATTTGAATCTAATTGTTAGATTAAGCCTATTATATTCCTGAGGGTTGGTCACTTGGGAAGCCAAGTTGTTATGTCTTAAATGGTTTTCTTATAACCAGAAACTAGTGTATGCTTATGCTAGCTTGGAACTTGCTGAAAAAAGTTGGTTCTATATTATTTCACATAAAAAATAATAATAGTAACAATGATTTTGTCTTTCTATCATGCAGGTGCAATAAGAAAGTTAGTGACCGCAGGTGAGTTGCCTATTCCAATAACAATTTATCTACATTTTGTTGAAAACAGTTATAATACTGTTACTGTTAGGCCGATGGGTTGCTCTTGATTGGAATGATTCATATGCAGGTATAGTTCTAGGTTCCTGTCTTATGGTGATGGCAGTCATTGCAGTCTTTTACTTATATAGATCTAACAAGAAGAGAAAGGAAAATGATGCAAAAATTGAGAAGTTTTTGGAGGATTACAGGACTCTCAAGCCCTCAAGGTACAGTTATGCTGACATAAAAAGGATTACAAATCAATTTAAAGAAAAGTTGGGTGAGGGAGCTTATGGAACAGTGTTTAAAGGAACACTTTCTAGTGAGATCACTGTTGCAGTGAAGATCTTAAACAGTTCTTTCGGTGATGGGGCAGAGTTTATCAATGAAGTCGGAACAATGGGTAGAATCCACCATGTCAATGTGGTTCGTTTGGTTGGCTTCTGTGCTGATGGATTTAGACGAGCACTGGTTTACGAGTTCTTACCGAATCAGTCATTGGAGAAATTTATATTTTCAGCTGATGGGAAGAGACATTCCATTGGTTGGGAGAAGCTTCAAGATATAGCAATTGGCATAGCCGAAGGAATCGAGTATCTTCACCAAGGGTGTGACCAACGGATTCTACACTTCGACATCAAACCGCATAACATTCTGCTAGATGAAAAATTCAATCCAAAAATTTCCGATTTTGGTCTAGCCAAACTGTGTTCCAAGGATCAATGTATTGTTTCCATGACAGAAGCTAGGGGAACCATGGGCTATATTGCACCAGAAGTATATTCTAGAAACTTTGGCAATGTGTCATACAAGTCTGATGTTTATAGCTTTGGTATGTTGTTACTTGAAATGGTTGGAGGCAGGAAGAATATTGATGATGCAGCAGAGAGTGCTAGCCAAGTCTACTTCCCCGAATGGGCATATAGGTGTTTGAATCAGGGAGACGAGCTAACTATCCGAATCGAGGAAGATGCTGATGCTAATATTTCGAAGAAGCTCACAATTGTTGGACTTTGGTGCATTCAATGGTATCCAGTAGGCCGCCCTTCCATGAAAAATGTTGTTCTAATGTTGGAAGGAGAAGGAGATAATTTGTCAATGCCTCCTAATCCTTTTGGTTCTACAGTCCCTACAATAATGAATTCGAGAATGCCTGTAAGAAACCTTCAACTAGATTTAGCAGTCATTTCAGAAACAGAGTGATGATTAGAGGTAAAAGGTAACGTATTCCATTATAAAAATTGATTTTTCCATGCATATATGGTAACAATATCTGCATCTGAATGGGTAGATTTTTGCTGCATAATTGGCAAGGTTTAATTCCATTGGCTAGTGTTTCACTTGAATGCCTAAAAATTCTTCTATAAAATCCCCAATGCAAGACACTTTGTATCATCGTCACATCCTCATTTACAAATACAAAATGCAGAGAATTCAATCTTATTTTCTTCTCTTATCAACTTCAAGACCGTGGCTTCTTTTGGCATAACTTCTCTTCTTGTCATCTTGATTATAGCATCTTGTTAGTATATACAAACATACATACATACATATATATATATATATATTTCATTCTTTCAATAGTTTAACAAATTGTTTAAACGAAATATTTAAATGATGAAAATTTGTTATCTAATTTGTGGAAGCATCAAACTCAGTAGCACAAGACACAATGTTCTTGTGACATAGAATGTCCATTATTTGTAAACATGGCGGCTTTGTGACTTAAAAACTGCAAATGTAGTTGCTTGCCCGCCATCGCTAACGTCCTACCGAAGGAGGACGCTAAATGCAAAACTGAAGCCGACTGCGCCAAGGTTTACCCACCAGGTTGCAGAATCCATAACTGTCTCCATGGCACTTGTTTCTGTGAATGTAGTGCCTGAAAAATTGTTTCGTTTTTCAGAAAAGAAACTCTAAATGAGGTCCCCTTGTATGTTGGAAAAGAAATAATAAGTGAATAATATGAAGTGTTAAGAGATTTTTGTTCTTAAAATTCCATATTATATTGCATTTTTTCTTCCAATCTCTTTCATTTACAGAGATAAATCTATAATAATATTGCCAATAATTTTCTGGTAATGGTTATTCAATTACATAATTTAATCGTAATCAATGGCCAAGATACACGATCAAGTAACTTCACAAAAACGCAAGTTCTAGCTTTTCTTAACTTCAGTTTTCCATTTATAATTCAACCAGTCTAATGGAAAGATCTTTTTTCAAGCAATTAAGCATTTTAGGCCTTGCAGTAATCAATGCTTGAGGAGTCGCATTTAATCTTTAAAACTATCGAGTTTTTGGTATTGGAGCAACAGTAGTTAGTGCATTTTTCGTCCCAGAAGGAGGAACGTATAATTCAGAACCCTTTATATCGATACAAGAAAAAGTAAAAGAAAAAAAGATAAACGTTCGGAAAATACTACTGTACGACCTGACAGCTTCCTTCCACTAAGGATAAAAAGAAAGGAAAAAAAGAAAAATGGCGTGCAGAATAATATTAGAATACAACAACAGTATTATATTGG
>JAQSVH010222338.1:0-13696 GCA_029448705.1 Adansonia digitata
AAATGAAAATCCTAAATACCCTTAAGATATGTTTGGATGAGGGATTTAAAGAGAGAATTTATTTATAAAGAGATTTTTCAAAATTTTAAAATATTTTGTTTGGTAAATTAAAATTTAAAGTTTTTAAAATTCTTGAAATTTGAAAGAGGGATTTTAAATAGCTGAAATTTCATTTAAATTTTTTTTACTAAGATAATAATATTTATTAAGTTTTCTTTTTTGACGTTATTATTAATTTTTAATTTTAACTAAATAAACTCATTTTAAAATTTATTTTTTATTTTTTATGTTATTAAAAATATTTATATATTTTTATAAAACTAAGGACATCTATGTTATGTATTTTTCTTATTTTATTTTAATATTATTATTTATAATTAATTATTGTGTATTTTATCAAATTTCAATATTCAAAATTTCTTTCTAAAAAATATTTATCCAAACAATACAATTAAAAATGCCACTATTTTGAATTGATAAATTTTAAAATATTAGTATTTTAAAATTCTTCAAAATTTTAAAAATTTTTATCTAAATACATGGTTAATTTTATTTTCTATTATATAACTGATTTTGATTCTATGTACTTTTATTAACCAAATTGGTGTGATGACTTAAATCATGATACCAACTCAGTCCCTCACATTATTATATACTAGATTTTGGGACACTCACAAAAGTGGGTGAAAAATTTTTTTCTTCTGATTTTTTTGAAAAATAATATATAAAAATTTAAAAAGATTTATAGTTTTTTTTCATATAAAAATCGATAACTACTTTTCAAAAAGAAGAAATGGGTAGTTTCTTTTGAACAAAAAATTAGATAATTAGTTACTATTTCAAAGGAAAAAAAAAAGATACAAATACGTTATTTTTATATTTATTTTAAAAATTTTGTTTGGGTTATTTTGTAACTTCTATCTAAATTAGTATCATTTTCGTGACATCAACTCAATCAAGAGCTTTATAATAATAAAGATATAGATAGTGTAGATATATATATATACATATAGATGAATAAAATTTGAGATGAATTTACCATGAGATATATGAATAAATTTTAGAATTTTTTTCGTCATTCACAAAATGTTCAAAATCAAGCTATATGTGCGGACCATATTTATCATAATCAAAATGGATAATAATCCATTTAAAATTTCCAATCTCAAATCAAGTGGTTCACCCGTTGTGTTATTCGTGCCAATGGAGACTAAAAAAAATGTTTTTAAATGTTATAAACAATATATTTTATACTACATATATTTTGAGTAAGTATATAAACTAAAGATTACAATTTAGTAATTAAAAGTATTGATTATCCATTTAAAAAAATAAAAATAAAAAATAATATTATGGCTTGAGAATGGACTATTGGCATTTTGCATTGCATCCTACTTGAGAAGCGACAAAAAGGACCAAGGTTAGGGCAAGAAATTAGATACTAATTAACATATTATCAGTTTTAGGAGCAAGATATCTGATAATATGTTAGTATCTAATTTTGAGAAACCCGAAATAACTTTAGAAATTAGATACGAACATATTATCAGGTTCTAGGGGCATTACTTAAGGCAAAGAATTGGGCATTACAAACAATTATAAACACCTCAGGTAATGCCCAATTCTTCCGCCGTACATTGGGGTAAAATGGCTAAGAAGCAAAATCATCCGATAATTCAAATATCTTTGCATATAATTTTGACTTGACCAAAATACCTTTTCCCCTTTACTTGAATTATATGAACAGATAATGGTTGGATGTATATGAGCTGCAAAAAAAATAAAAAATGTGACACCATGCGCATATGATACAGTTGTCGGATTTAAGCATATAAGTGTACTTATTGTAATAAATAATATAGTGATAAAGTAAAATTTCAATCCCATGAAGAATTGTACTAAAATTACTAAATATTAAAATTAAAACAACTTAAATTTATCCCAAATTGTAAATTGAAAACAAACTAAAATAAACTAAATAGCAAAACATAGAAAACAAATTGAGTTTAATTAATAAATGAGAAAAACCTAGGATTATAATTTCTCTTAACACTTCATTTGAATTTGTTTTACTCCCTTAACTTGATTAATATTAATGAGTTGTTAATTTAGAGTTTGAATTTATCTATAAATATCTTTTGATAGTTTTATAAAAACACCCTTTTAACTAATTTACTATATTCTTACGTAAATTGAGCTAAAAAAATCACTAAACTTAGACTCTAATTTAGTTACATTTAATATGCTCGTATATTTTTATCTAATGTCTAATTTATCATAATAAATGAATATTAAACATATTTTATTCATTCAGTTCTAAACATAAAATTTCTTTTTCTAAGTCCATTAGGGTTAGCAAATCAATCTTAGCAACTCAAAGTATTAAGAACAAGATTGCATAAATAACTCAAAGATCATTAAATTAAGAAAAGATAATAAAATAATCTAAACTACCTTTTGAGTTCCATTGCAACCTAGAAAAATAAATCTAGTTTATGATAACTAAAGAAAACATAAGATATAAAAGTTTCACCATTATAAATATTACAAGATAAAGAGTGTAGGAAAAGACAATACTAAGATTGGTTGAGTCTTCGGTCTTTGAGCTTGTCAAAATCTATATCATTCTCCTTAAATGTTTTGGTAGCTGCTCTCTTTTTTAGAAAATTAGGGTTTGCAAAGTTATCAAGTATTCAAATCTCCAACCTTATAAAGTTCTATAACTAGCCAAAACTTTAGAAAAGAAAAACTTGAAATGCAAGTAGCATAAATATTTTTCTTTTGGACAGTTGTCAAAGTAGGTCCACTTTGCTTCTTTATTATGTTATTACGCCTTGGAAACTTTTTCGGGCTTTTGGCCTATAAAAAGACTAATATACTAAAATATTAAATAATTTAATCATAATGAAAACAAGTAAAATTAATTTTAAAATAACTAAAAATTAATAAAATTTAAATAGAAACCTCTAAAACTTAGCCAACTTTAATGTACATAATGTAACTAAATAACTTTATTATATAAAGTTATCAGATACTCAAATGTTTCTAAAGGCAAAATGGAATTCTAACTATTTATCACCCTGAAGATTGCTCTCTAATTAAAATATTCACAATGCCGTGAGAAATGGACATCTTTCATATCTTTTCATGAAGAGAAATTATCTCTTGCTACCTCTGTTGAGTCTATTGAATTCTTTGTTCATTAACCCTAACCAAGGATCCTCTTTTACATTGGAAGGCAAGGATGAAAAGTAATCTTTATGAACAAAATGATGAAATGGAATTTTTTTTTTTTAAGAAATGAATATGCTTTATGTCATGAAGCAAATATATCTAAACTTATTTCATTATAGAAAAAAAAAAGAAAAGGAAAAGGAGAAAAAGTAGAAACAAAAAAAAGAAAAAAAATGAAATAAGGGAGAAAAATGGAAAAGAAAGATGAAGACAAGAAAATGAAATGTTTGGAGAAGTAATAGTGATGAAAATCCTCATGAAAAGATATGATCTTTGGTTCAATCACCTTTAAACACATATTTTAAGCGTCAATTCCTTTATACCCCAAACTTTAGCCTACACCATATGCTTTAAAAGCCAATTTTGATTAAGTATGGATGTTTAACTTGAAAAGTCTTTCCTTAGACTTTATCCATATCTTCATATCAATGTTTTGTGTTTCGATGAATTTTGAATTCTTGAATGCATGATAGAACAACCAAGAAAAAAGAAAGAAAAGAAAGATTAAACTTTAAGGTGAAAACCCAAAAATGAGTAATGTAGAGCAAAAAGAAGAAAGCAACTCTAAAAATTTTGTGCATGATTATGAAATAAGCTCTAACAAGAAGCACAAGAAAAAAAAATACCTTGATCTGATCCCCGCACTTTTGTGAAATTTAAGAAGGTCACACCATTAGGATGAGTTGTTTTGAATTGAAATTCATTTTCTTTTTTCCCAAATTTTGAACCTATCATATTTAGTCTTGAAATTTATTAAAATGCCATGTTTCAAGAAACTAAGGAAAGAGTGCCAAAATGGATTGTGCTTTAAAACAAATCTTTGTGAGGATTTTGTTTAGTTGTAAGCCTATAAGAAGAAAAATTGATTTTCTCTATCATTTTACAAAGCCTTTCTTGATGATCGAAACCCAATAGAGTAAAGTACCCAATTAACGTAAAAGTATCATACTTTTTTGGTAATAATGGAGGACTGTTGTATATATTATCATAAAGAATTTTTGACAAGGTGTCTAAATAATTTATAAAGGTTTGAATGCATATAATTGCATTCATGTTGGGAAGTAATTTATAAACCTTTAGAATGAAGATAGGCAATGGGATTCAATTTTTTTAAAGAGGATTTTAATGATAAGTTTAAAATTTTTATATGTTACAATTTTGCTTAGAAGATCAGAATCCCTAAGGAAAGGATTCGAATACCTTATAGAACTTCATATTTTATATAATTTTGGCTTAAAAAATTAGAATCCCATGTTTGAGGATTCGAATTCTTCATCTAAAAATTTAAAAAATTTCCCTGTTGAATATATTTTTTTCATTCAAGAAGTTGTGAGTCTTTATCAAAGACATATCTAATCATGATGTGGTGTTTCTAACATATGTTCAGGCTTATAAATAATTTATTTAATATTCGTTTGACACAACTTTACTCCAACCACTCTATATCTGATTCTCTTCAATAATCATTTATCTTCTTTCATTCTTTTTTTTTGTTTTTTTGTTCATGTGTGTTCAAAAAGAACTTAAGAAATGTAATCACATTTTTCATTAAGTAGGCATTATATCTTTAAGATAATATTTTTAAAAATACAATTTACATTGTAGTAAAAAAACTATTACTCTAAAGAAAATTTTAAGTGTTTTACCTACAACCTTTTTCATTTCTTCTTTTTTCTTTAATATTGTTCTTCTTTGATTGCATTAATTTAGCCCCAATATACAGTAGTCAAATCATTAAATAATTAATTACTTCCAGAACAAGAGACTGAAGAAGGGAGGAGAAAGTAATAGCCCCAAATTAAAGCAAATTCGCGGAGCAATATATAGAGGCCCACGCACATTGCCAAATTGCAGAAACTGCAATTAAAATTAGCGCATGCGCCCTGCCCGGAAGGAAGATCTCTGAAAACATCAAAGAACAGAAGATGCATGATGAGGCTCAGCTAAGAGCTAACAACTAACTAAGAAGTTGTTTGAAGATCAATCGATATAAGTCCGAGAGAGACGATGAGGTTGCACTGTACTGCAGCCAAGATTCTATCCAGTCTGAAACAATTTCAGTGGCTTGGGAAGGATTATACATCCGCTGTGAAGCATCGCCTTCACACATCAACTGGACCCAAATTCTTATCTTTTGCCATATAATTTCACAGCATAAAACTGAAAAATAAACCGCAGCACTTGCTTTCTTTCTTCTTTTAGTTTTCCTAATTTAACTTCTCATAAAAGGGGTGTAAGATTGTAATGGGAGCTCATTCTGACATTCGCTGGACTCAATCTGAACCATTGAGCTAGCAAGGTATATGAATTAATTAAAATTACCCCGTTTCTTTTCTTTACATTGTTAGGGGTACTGTAAATATTATAAATAGAGTCACACGACGTCTACGAGTATATATATATATATATATATATATATCATTTATGTACATACTAGTTAATGATTCTCACAACAAAATCTTCACCGACATTTAACATTAATTAAGCGCCACAAGGATGGCCCAATTTATTTTGGTGGCAAGAAAGAGATATTGTAATTAACTTTTTCAGATTTGAATTTTACAAGGAGTGGTTTTGATTCAAGTAATTTTTTATTTGATTGAGTCCATATATATGTATATATAGTACTATATACTAGTATAATAGTAACATATTTCCAATTTTTATATGAAGCAAAAGGGTCAACCTTTTATATAATATTAAATAAAGTTATTTTTGTCAGTCTTTTCATGTTTTATTATTTTGCATTTTTCTCTTAAATTTAAATTAGTTATTAAATTAAATTTATATTGAAATTTTAAGAGGTATTTTATTCAAAATTTATTATGGTTTAACTAAAAAGGTTATCACTTGACATTTAATTAAATAAAATTATTACTAATCATTATCAACCTATTAATAATTCAACCATAAGCTGAAAATTAATGCATATATTTAAGTTTAGGATTAAATTTTGATCGTTTCTCGATTTAGTCCCTTTTCAAAAATTCAACCCATTAATTTCCATTCCTTTTTATTCTCCATTACTTGGTTTCCTTAGTCATTTTCATTATTTCATGTTTATATATTGACTTGATGCATACTAATTTTGGGTTATTAAATTTCATGTGGTTTGCTCTCTCTCAACAATGAGGTAAGTTCTCTAAAATTTTATTTTATTTTTTTGACATTAGGTTACCATGCTTACAAGAGATTTCCTGATTTCACCTTTTTATTTGGAAATTCTCTGTTTTTGTTTTTATATCATTTCTCACATATGAATTTATGTTCAAAATTTTTTTATGAGATTTAAATTGATTTATTAATTTTCATGAAGTAATGCTTGATTATGGGTTGCCTTCTTAAAAATTTGAAAGGGTAAATCATTTCTCTAGTACTATATATTTTCGGAGTACTCAATTAGTTGTTTGCTTTATTTAATGGAAATATATAGATATATCTCCATGGCCAATAAAGTAAATAATTAAAAAGAAGAAATAAAAAAATGAAACAAAAAAACCCACATTCCCAAATCCTAACTTTTTTTGAGTGTCTTGGTACATCAAAAACATCCAACCTAAAAGATACCAATGATGAGTCCCTTCCTGTCCAGAAAGAACACCTGTGAGAGTTTCTTGTGTGGATGGGGGGCATAGGCTATGGCTTAAATAGGACCTGCACACCCTCTTGTGTTATTTGTCCGTTGATACAATTTCCAATTTTTAAAAAATTCTTTTTAATTTTCGAAAAGAATAAAAAAATCCACTGCCATTTTTCACCTGCTCTTTGCTTCTTTTGCACGTTTTGAACAGATAGAGAAAGGAAGATTGATGGGGTAAGGTTGGTGGATTCTCAATTCAGCAGTGACTTTTTCATTCTTCAGGCAAGGGGGAAATATAATAAAAAATAGAACAGAGCTTTATTCCAAAGTCCGAACATTAACTTCAGAAAAGCCATACTTGCTCTCTGATCTGAGTACCTTCTGAAACCCAACAGTACTGGCTACAATTATCAATCAAACTCTTCACTCAATTAATAAGCACATTGCATTGACATTATTACTGCTATTACTTAGTGACGTTAATATAAGGCATACAGGAATTAATGCTGAAGTGAGGCCACGAGTTTGCTAAGGGATATATGATATAAATGGTGAGACATATTGATGTTTATGAAAAAAATTCAAGATTTGATTCTGCTGCGAGCGAACGCGTAGATATATGTGAAAATAGAAGATATCTTGTATTTAAAGTGTGGACCGTGGAGATCACCTGAAATTCCAACAAAGATAAAACGAGGCCTTGGAGATCTCGAGAAAACGAAAATTGAAGTGCGGGCAGTATTGGGCTGAGGAGCCGATGAATTGGTGGATAAAGGACGTGACTCTCACTGGAACGGGCAGAAGCGAATCCAGAGATACAGGGAGGCCGGGGGAGAGGAGACATCAACAGTTTTTTAAACTTTCTTTTTATTATTATTGTCATTATATTATATTTATATATAGATATGTGCGTGTGAATCAAAATACAGATACACCGCAATAAGATAAAAATTAGTAATGAAATGTGTATGAAGTTTGGTGAGGAGAGAGATATTAGCATTAATTCAGCTGTGGGAGGGGCAGGCACTGACAAAAACTGGAGCAACAGAAGAGATGGTCGTTTCTTGTGATGGAAGCTTTGAACTGCCACATTACATCCACACATGGATGCGAGCGTGTGGCTACGTCAGTAAGACAGAAAAAAATGAAATGAAATAGACTGCGCAGAAGTCGAGGAAATATGGAAATTCCAAGTCATATCTCTTTCATCAAGAAGATATTTTGAAAACAAAAGCTCTTGTTCATCATCTCTTCATTTCTCTTTAAACCTAAACTAATACTACTGTCATCTTTGGCAATCATTGTTTATCTTGTTCGCTGTTTAATTTTGAAAAAGACAGCTAACATTTGGAGAAAAAGTATTAAGAGACCCCTTATCATTTTAAGGAGCGAAAAGAAAGAATATGCTTGCTGTGCCGACCTTTGCAATACTAGAACTATAGGCTGATGTAAAGTAAGAAAAAAAAAAACAAAAAGAAAAAGACCCTAAACCCTAAGCTTTCTGGGTTTTTTCCCGGAGGTTTTAGCTTAGGTTCCTCAAAACACCTTTTGAATTTAGTTTCAATTATACTGTATCTGATATCTTCATGGGCACGCATGCATTTTCGTAGCCTGGATAATTGGATACCTTCACATTAATATATATATAAATCTCAGGTATATAAAAAGAAGGAAAAAAAAAAAGAAAGAGAAGAAATAAACAACCAAAACAAAAATATAGAGGACGAGAACACAATTTTGTGAGAGAGAGAGAGAGGGACTTTACCGTCTTGAGACTTTTGTCTAAGGTCGTACTGTTTTAGTGAAGAAAATGTTGGAGATCCTAACAATGAAATGGCTGAGGAATGCAAAGCTGAAAAAAACCTTTACATGCAAGAACAAGTGAACAAATACCTTACATATCGGATCCAATGAGGACAGTAACTGTGACTCACTGTTTGAAACATCTGTTACTATGGAAATGGGAGGTGGAGCTTTGCCTCACCAGCTAAGATCGAAGAACCGCTAAAATTCACAATCAAAAGACTTCACAGCGTCCCTTTCCATTCTTTTTAGTACAAGCTAGAATTTAAAGTGGTTTTAATACGATTAATCAAAAGAGAAAAAGTTGAAACACCTACTGCTCATTTTTGTTTAAAATTGTTTCATACAGGAGCGTGATTGATTCTGAGAATATATTATATGTATAGGTTTTTCTTTATTAGTACATTTTATTATTTTAATAGGAAATGGACATCCTATCTAATCTACTAGGAATATAAATAGTTTCAGGTGCAACTTGGGTTGAATTTTGGCCATTTGCGGCTATGAATGAATCACTGAATAAAATTTGGGATAATAATATGTAGGCACAAAAATGTTATGAAAATAAAAGAATTAAACGGGTAATTATTAGGTTAGAAAAGGGCAAAAATCAATTCTGTTTATACATATTCCCTAAAATTTGGCAAGAAAATAAACCCAGTGGTTCTCAAGAACAAAGTAGAAAGGTAAGAATACATGGGTTGAAGGAGGATACAGGCGTAGAGAATCCTCTTTAAAGTTCAACATTAACAACGCGACTATTTTATTTTATTTCATTTCATTTATTCTTAAGCATAAACAATGACAGGAGGGAAGACCAACTCCACAGTCACTCATGCCTTAAGCTGCTACTGCACTAATGACGCAACAAAACGTTTTGCAACCATACTATATCTATAAGGCTGGCTCTATTACCCTTATTTAGGTCCCAATTTTCACTACATATATATTATTTACGTATATTACAGTACTGATCATGACACATTTTAAGCCCCTGGCATTAGCAGGGTAAAAAGTTCTGATCAACCCACCAAATTAATGGGAAGGCAAACATTTATTACCAAAGGTCAAGTGAGATCTAGCTATAGGACTTAGGAGAGTCCACTTCACACAAAAAAGGCTAGCCAGAATGCAAACCTTAAATATCTATATCACACCAAGAGCTTTTCTACAGGTAGCTAAACCCTAAAAGGGGCATATCGTCTGAAATTGTTTTGGTTTACATACCGCCTTCTCCTCCCCCATTGTTCATATCACCTGAAGAGTTATCATTCCAAGGGAAAGAATAAGGGTGAGGAAAAGCACCAGGAGGCTGATAGAATATTCCTCCTCCTTCATTAACAATCCTTCTATTATACTCAGCTGGACTGATTCGGGGAGTTAGAGGTTGAACTGAACTCGCCCCAACTGCCGCAGCAGGCAAGGCTGTTGGGATGTCGTTGCAGGCATAACGGATCAAATCAGCATTAGCTGCATCAAGTTCTTTCTGGAGCCTTTGGACTTGTCTTTGCAGGAAAGTGATAGCACCGACACAACCATAAACTGGATCTCTCACTCTGGCCTCAGCTTCATAGGCAAGGGAATTCACTGCATCCTCTCTTTGGTGAGGGAGAAGGTCGAGAAGGAGCTTACTCACATTGCTTGCTCCAAAGATCTTGTGAACATTCACAAATTTTTGGGGCTCCTCTGGTGGAAAGTAGGGTGCAAAGATGCAATCTGGAATGCATTTCCTCCTCAAGAGCTTGCAAGCAGCACAGGGTGAATTGTAAGAGCTGGACGAAGCCATATTCACTGCTACCAGGTGGACAATATGCACAGATAACCAGAAGAAGCTTTTGTCGTGAGCTTTTCTGAAATTGGAGAAGTGGAGCTTATGGTTTTTAGCACTTTAATAGTGAAATTTTAAAATTGTTTTAGAAAACTAGATCATCATTTTAACCTCTTCTGCACATTTTCTTAACTACTGCTTAATATCATCGATGCTTTCAGTTTTGCCTTCCTTTTTGTCCCCTAATTAACTTGGGGGCCACCCTGCCACCCTTGAAGAATCCATCATCTATATTTACTAGGGTTTTTCCGAAAGTATTGTTTCTATGATCAGTATCAAGCAATCTAAGTAGTTGGTTTCCTAAAGAAAATATGTTCAGAATTTTGAACTAAAGAAAAATAAGTCCCATGTTTTGCCTTTCTGAGACACTGAGCGACATACAACAGAGATAACATAGTGAAACATAAACGCATGCATAACCTCTTAAATCTGGGAATATTAGTTGTCACTGATTTATTTTATGGACGTATAGCTTCCTGCTTTCTTCTTTGTTTCCTTTTCCATTTTTTGCTCTCTGTTATCTTTCCTTCTTTACTAATTTCTTCTATGTTTAGAAGAAAAAGGTTACCTCACGATCCACACAAGGACTTGTGCATGCCACCATTAAATTCGGTTCCTAAGTTTATCATTTTCTATAATAAATTCCATAATTAACTTGTTCTATTTCTCTCCGTTTCCCAACCTGACAAGACTAATAAATAGCTTTTAAGAGAATTTAGTTGCGTGAGCTGCTGTGAAGTCATAGGATCCATTCTGCAAGCAATCAAACAAAGATGGGATCTAGTCTGACTAGTGCTAATTCACCAAGGTTATATTTTCATGCATATATTTTAAGGTATAAAAACAAAAGAAAGCCCTAAATCAGAGCCTTTAGCCAAAGAGAGAATCGAGTATCTCTTCAGCCTTGAGCTTGCCGAGATTAAAAAAAAAAAAAAAGATGTATTAGCACAGGAAAGAACAAAGCAGCGCTACACATATAATATCCTGTATTGGATCTGTGCTTTTGATCAGAAGAATAAAAAGGGAAGTACCTTTTTCCCTAATAGGAGCTGTTTGAAGAGGATGTTCTTTGCTCCTAGCAAGATAAGGTAGCCTTGTCTGGTGATGTTGTGAAGTGAACTTGACAGATTTATAGCAGGGACTGGGGTTGGGTCTTGGGATGGTCTTTCAAAGAGGAAAACCCTAACTGGAGAAGTGATATGATGAGAAATTGGAGGGCTGCAAATTCAGTAAGAAAAGGTAATGCAGATAAAAGAAGACGGAGAGCATTTAGTGGATGGAGAAGGAATGGGAGGCAAAAGATAAATAAAGGTAAATAAATGGGAGGTACAGTAAAGAATGACTATGACCTTGCATCTAATAATAATATCAGGGATGTGGGGATGTCTCCCATTTCTCATCCCACAACATCTTTCTTTCTCATGCATATATATTGAGACTAACATATATTTCGTAATCCAAAAAAATTAATCAAACTAGAAGAGAATTAAACGTATTAACGGAAAGAGAAAAAGAATGAGAATAGAGAAGAAAATTGCTTGCTGGCTGCATAGTTCTAAGATTCCCCGTCCGATCATAGTTGTGAGTATGCATTGCTGACTTAAACATGCGTAGTTTTGCCCTTACCCTAAAGGATTCTTTTTTTTCTCTTTTAGTAAAGGAAGAAAAGAACCTAAAGAGCTTTGCTTTGCGGCATTACCCAATATTGCTCTCTCTCTCTCTCTCTCTCTCTCTCTCTCTCTCTCTCTCTCTCTCTCTCTCTATATATATATATATATAAAGCACGTAGTAAGGTACCCAAGCGGTGTATATATACACACACACACACACATGTGAAGCATGTAAGGAAGTATCCCTGTTAGCTACACTTTAAGAAGGAGGCTAAACTGAAAATATATACGGTTACTCTCTTTTTATGTCAGTTTAACTTTTCAAAAACCATAAAATTAACTTTTAATGATGATAAACCTTCGAATGTACTTATTTATAGAGCTTTTCGACAAAACTACATTTTTTTAAAAGGATAATCTGCAAGAATAATTTTCCTTCTTTATACAGGAAAAAGTGAACAAAGTAAGTTTTAACTTGAACAAATCTTCACTTTCTATCAAATATTTACTATAATTCGTTTTGACATGGTAAGGAAGGGGGCTTCTACACTTAAAAGTTTCAACAACTTGAGAGTCTAATCGTTTGTGACAGGAAAATGACTCATGAAAGACAAGCTAACATTAAAATAAAAAACAATTATCTATAATAATTAAACATTAATTATGCCCGTGTGATCGAGTTCTTTTCTGTTTGGTGTAATTTGGAATCGGCAGATACAAATCATGTCCTTTATAGCTGCTCTTGGATTTTCTAATTTTCGTGTGATTTTTTTGCAATGGTGGAAGGTTGTGACGTGTTCTCCTCCTTCCCTGTTCAGCTTGGTGCTTCTCTTTTTGGAGTCACCAGGGACGCTCAAAGCGTGTTTGTGGAGATACTAATGCAAATGGTAGCTAAGCATAATGAATAGAGGTGATGGGTGGCAGCTAAGTTTGGGATGACACCTGTTCTTGCTTCTGCACAATGTTTTTGTTTGTAGTCATTGGCTCCAAATATCATAATCTTGTTTTTCGGATTTGGGTGCATTGTTGGTTTCTGTACATGCTTTGGTTATTTGTGGAGTTCTGATGTTATTTTTTCAGGGTAAATTGTCTTTTTTGGAGGCGTGATTTTTGTATTAAAGGTGTATGTTCTATTTCGAGGTTTGGTCAACTCCTTGTTCTGCATTCTAAAAGCTTTGCTCTCTTAGGTTGCATTTGGCTTTCATCATACTTCCAAAGCTAAAATTGGGGTCAAATGCACTAACAGGGTGCGTTTATCCATTTGGATCACATGCCAGTGGAGATTCAATCTCCAATGGCATGCAAAATCTCTATTGGAGCTTTAAGCTCCAATGGAGAGAAAGACTCTTCGGGTGAGAGAGTTTTCCACTTTTATAGCTCTTTGTTCTTTTATTTTTTTATATAATACAATAAATATACAAAAATTTTATTATTTATATAACGAATATATAAAAATTTATTATATAAAAATATGAATGAATTAAAATAATTAATTATATAAATAATAAAAATAAAAAATATTAGTTACTATATTATAATAATTTATTAATAAAATAATTATTTAATAAAAATATAATTTTGTAATTTTTAGTTATTTATAATTTAATAAATATCTAATAATCTAAAAAATTTTATTTTATG
>JAQSVH010222349.1:0-13696 GCA_029448705.1 Adansonia digitata
TCCCTTAGAGTCTTAATGGAAACCAAACTTGAAGAGGCTGAATGGGTCAAGAAAAGATGCGATCAGCTTAATCTTATTGGGGAAAAATGCATGAAAACTATCTACCATGGTCAAATGTATCAAAGATGGATGATTCGAGCCCATGCAAAAAGATGCACCCACGATAATTTTACCCAAGCGAATTGATATTAAAGAAGATCCTCCTAATTCATAATGATGCATGAGGGAAATGGACCCCTAATTGGGAAAGACCATATGTTGTAAAGCAAGCCTTCTTTGAAAGGGCCCTAATATTGTTAGAAATGGAAGGGCAATGCCTTGCCCAACCTAGTGAACTTAGATTCCATCAAGAAATATTACACATAGAGGGCAAAAACTTGAAAAGGCATCCTTAAAAAAAACAAAAAATACAAAAATACAAAAATACAAAATACAAAAAAAATAAAAAAGGGGTCCAAAATTAAAATCTGAAAAAGGCATTTAGGCAGCTAACCCGACTACAGTTGAAAACCTGCAAGGGCAACTTGAGAAGATCAATTTTGATGGGGGATATACTAAGATCATTTACAGAACAAAGCAAAGTAATCCCAGGGATCTTCCGAAGATCAGCTCATACTGTCACATTCATTGTTTGAGAAAGATCCTGAAAAGCTTCTAAAGAACATCCATGTCGTGATTGTTAGAGGCATCTTTCACCTAAAAAATCATGCTTCTGGCTACCTTATCACTTCTTTGTCAAAAAAATATACCGAGTTATGTCTCTTTATTGTCATATATAAATATTGCCTTATTTCTTTTAACCCTTGTACAATTCACATTGCACTTTCCATTAAGTTGATAATGTTTGGTAATCAACTAAAATATGCATCAGGACATCTTGAAGTTACATAAAAAAGAAAAGCATAAGGAACTCTGCTCACGCCCTGATCATCAAGATCATGCACTTTCATGTCCAAACACCAGCTTGGCATGACCATACACCAAACCATTTCTTACTTTCACAAGCCACATCTCAAGGAAAACCATTTAATGCTAACCAAAAATTGGCCCATGCGTTCTATCAGAATCCTATCAAAACCAATGACATCAACCTAATCAGTAAAATAGTCTCCAAATTGTTGGCAATGCCTTCTAATTATCAGGAAAATGATTGAGCCTCCCAAATTAGGAAATTCAATAATCTAAATCCTTGAGAATAGATTTTTGTCATATCCATAGTGAAGCCGGGACAACCTATAATCCTAGTGAAATCCAAAAATTTCTAACCCTGGTTAAACTAGGATGGATCGCCATCCCTATGAGAGTCTGAATGATGTACAAGAAAAACTACGACTATCTCCCATATTAGGCTTCACATACAATCATTATAGCATTCCACATCATGCATTCACATTACCATCACACATCATGATTTTTACAATGTTACTTTAAGCCAGGTTAACTAAACCTCTAAGGATTCACTGGTAAAAACTCTAAGCTTCATAAACCAAGCGTTATTCAGGAGGCACCTATCAAGAAACTTTCAAAGCCCACAAGTCAATGGCACCCTTTTTAAAGCCCACAAGTTAGGGGCACCCTTTTCAAAGCCCATAAGTTAGTGGCACCCTTTTCAAAGGCATAAGTCAGTGGCACCCTCTTTAAAGCCCATAAGTCAATGGCATCCTTTTCAAAGCCCATAAGTCAGTGGTACCCCTTTAAAGCCCATAATTCAGTGACACCCCTTCAAAGCCCATAAGTTAGTGGCACCACTTCAAAGCCTACAAGTCAATGGCACCATTTTTAAAGCCCATAAGTTAGTGGCACCTTTTCAAAGCCCATAAATCAGTGGGACCCCTTCAAAGCCTTCAAAGCCTACAAGTCAATGGCACCATTTTTAAAGCCCATAAGTTAGTGGCACCTTTTCAAAGCCCATAAATCAATGGGACCCCTTCAAAGCCTACAAGTCAGTGGCACCCTTTTTAAAAGACCACAAGTTAGTGGCACCTTTTTCTAAGCTCATAAGCCAGTGGCATCTTTCCAAAGCCTACAAGTCAGTGGCACCTTTCCAAATCCCACAAGTTAGTGGCACCCTTTCCCAAAGCCCATAAGCTAGGGGCACCTTTTAAAAGCCCACACAAGCTAGTGGCACCCAAGTCTGAGTCAAAGCCCATATAAGCTGGTGGCACCCAAGTCTTAGTCAAAGCCCGCACAAGCTGACGGCACTCAAATCAAAGCCCCACGAGCTGATGGCACCCAAGTTTAAATCAAAGCCCACATGAGCTCATGGCACCCAAGTTTAAATCCAGTTACTCTGTACCTGCCTAAGGGAGTTAAACCTTAGCAAACCTAGCACCCTAGTAGGGAGGCAAACCATACAAAATTCACTTAAACCTTTATCAAGGTTTTTGTTAATACACTGCACTTATCACAATGAAGTTAATTACAATTTATTTCCTTATAGGTGTTCTGAGAAGCATCATTTCCACCCTGGATAAAGTAATGTCTATTTATCTTTGCCCTTTCTAATTCTTAGCAACGATTAAAGAGGGGCAGCTGTAGACACCTTATTATGTCTGGGCTAATTTTTTTAGCAACCTAGGGCACGGACGTGAGAGGGGGAGATGATCATCGGGTGACAAAAAAGTATTTTGAAGAGGTCAAGAAGGTGTCTAGATCATATCAAAGGTAAATGCAAAGATATGGCATCAAAGGACATAGTTTAAGGTGTCTAAGGATAAAAGATATGAGAAAATTCATAATTTTGCTTACCAAAGTACCAATCGAGCAAACTTGGATTCTCATAATAATTTCTATTCTTTTGTGATTGGGAACCATAATCATGTTCTCCACGTTGGAATACATGATATTGATGCTTTGGATTTGCAAGAAAAGCTTTTCTTTCTACCATTTTCCTTATAATTAAAGTTTATCTGTGAAATGAGAAAAACTTGGATACTTATTATAATCTTCATTCTCTTTTTTTGTGGCACTGCAATCATGTTCTTCATATTAGGATGCATGACATTTATGCTTTGGTTCGGAAAGAAAAGTTTTGTTTCACCATTTTCCTTATAATAAAATTTCATTGTGAAATAAAACAAACTTGGATACTTATTATAATTTCCATTTTTTTTGTTATTGGCACTACAATCATGTTATTCATATTGGGATACATGATATTGATGCTTTAGTTTGGCAAGAAAAGCATTTCTTTTGCACGATTTCCCTTATAATAAAAGTTTATCCGTGAAATGAGACAAACTTCAATACTCATTGTAATCTCCATTCATTTTGTTATTGGCACTACAATCATGTTCTCCACATTGAGATACATGACATTGATGCTTTGGTTTGGCAAGAAAAGGTTTTCTTTCCACCATTTTCCCTATAATCAAAGTTTATCTGTGAATTGAGTCAAACTTGGATTCTCATAATAATCTCTATTCTTTTTATAATTGGGTGCTACAATCATGTTCTCCACATTGGGATACACGATGCTGATGCTTTAGTTTGGCAAGAAAAGCTTTTATTTCCACTATTGTCCTTATAATTAATGTTCATCTGTAAAATGGGACTAACGTAGATACTCATTATAATCTCAATTTTTTTTGTGATTGGGCACTATAATCATGTTCTCCACATTAGGATATATGATATGATGCTTTAGATTTGCAAGAAAGCTTTTCTTTCCTCTATTTTCCTTATAATTAATGATCATTCGTGAAATGAGACAAATTTGGGTACTCATTATAATCTCCATTCCTTTTGTTATTGGCAATACAATCATGTTTTCCATATTGGGATACATGATATTGATGCTTTGGTTTGGCAAGAAAAGGTTTTCTTTCCACCATTTTCTATATAATTAATGTTTGTCCATCAAATGAGTCAAACTTGAATCCTCATAATGATCTCTATTCTTTTTGTGATTGGGCACCATATTCTTGTTCTCTGCATTGGGATACACGATATTGATGCTTTGGATTTGCAAGAAAAGCTTTTTTTCCACTATTTTCCTTATAATTAAAGTTCATCCGTGAAATGAGATGAACTCAGATACTCATTATAGTCTCGATTCTTTTTTGTTAGCGGCATTAGAATCATGTTTTGCACATTGGGATACATGACATTGATGCTTTGGATTTGCAAGAAAGCTTTTTTTTCCTTCATTTTCCTTATAATTAAAATTCATCTGTGAAATGAGACAAACTAGGATACTTAATATAATCTCCATTTCTTTTGTTATTGGGCACTATAATCATGGTCTCCTTATTGAGATACATGATATTGATACTTTGGTTTAGGAAGAAAAGCTTTTCTTTCCATTATTTTTGTTATAATGAAAGCTCATCCGTAAAATGAGTCATACTTGGATTCTCATAATAATCTCTATTCCTTTTGTGATTGGGCATTACAATCATGTGTCACAACATGCCCCAAGGTGGATCCTCACAGATCTACCTGTGCATACGACTTAAAATATTTTTTTGACTTGGAAATGTCTTCTTGACCGAGACTTTTCTTTCATGATGTGATGAGACTGAGAATGTACGGATTCTTGAGTTGTGATACAATGAAAGGGATCATAAGATGAATTGCTCATCTTATTGGTCTCGAATGACCATCACAAAATGGCCAACGCATGAAGTCGCCATCGATCATTTTGAGCTAAGCATGACCAGATGCCTATTTAAACCTATTTTTGAGTTACGAAACTCAAAACATCGATCCCATGGTCTATATAGTACAAAGATTCACCGTTTGGGTTCAAGAGTTAGTTACACATGATGAGGTATGAACCTCTTTGTAATGCCTAAAGTCAAAACCTTATTAGCTATGTCTTATCCTGGTTTTGATTTTTTTTATCTTACCTCATCACTATTTTTATGTAACCCTCTTTTAATGCATGAATCTTATAGAAACACAAATCAAGGTTTTGATGAAAAAGATTTAATCTCGTATACAACCCGAAGAGATAGGGAATATAGAAATTTTTAATAAAATGAGCTCTGGATTTTACTTTGAAAATGGAATGTTCCACTTTGAGCACTGGAGAGACACCCACGCGGAACATTACTTTTAATTTTATTTGAAATGATTTGAAAACATGAATGCAAACAATCATCACAAAGAAATCACATCAGTAAGGCAACAAATGAAGTAACATAACATTTATCTATCAATGCAATGATAAAGAAAAGGAATAGACTATTGGAATTTATCTCGCAATTGGCATCGATTATTCAAGAATAATTGAATTGATAATTTTTTAGATGCATCTGGGTTTCTTGATTGAACGAGATTTGTTTAACACATTCATGGAAGTCTAAGAAGGAGGAAAAAAATTAATTATAATTGAAAGATAGGGTTGAAGTATCTCTTTAGAAAGGTGGGGTTAGAATATCCTTATGGATGAAGGAGGATTTTTAAATCTTGACAATTTTGAAAAGCAGGGTTGAAGTATCTTCTCGGAAGGTCAGGGTTGGATTATCCCCATGGATGACAAATCATTTTGACAAAGAAAGATTTTTCAATCTCGATAATTTCAAAAAGTGAGGTTGGAGTATCCCTTCAAAAGGTCGAGGTTGGAGTATCAAATCATTTTGACAAAGAAAGATTTTTCAATCTCGATAATTTCAAAAAGTGAGGTTGGAGTATCCCTTCAAAAGGTCGAGGTTGGAGTATCAAATCATTTTGACAAAGGAAGATTTTTCAATCTCGATAATTTCAAAAAGTGAGGTTGAAGTATCCCTTCGAAAGGTCGAGGTTAGAGTATCCCCAAAAGTGACACATCTGACACTCTTTAAAGAAGTCAAGTTGGAAAACTTAAGTTGATAAAACTTTGTGATTTAGGAAATGGGTGAGCATTTTGATGACTTTTGGTAAAAGAAATTATTGTGAATGAGGATGGTAAAGATGTAAAATATGTTCATGCCTTAATATGAGCTTATGGGAGGTCAAAGCCTATTTTCGAGGTTGATCGGGGTGATATGGAGACATTTGAATGTGTCGAGATGAAATTTGAGAAAACAACTTAATTTTGACCATAACCGAAAATAGGGGATAGCATAACGCTATCCCATTTCTCGAATTTATTTTAAATTGGTTTAAAGGCTTTAGAGGGCCGACAAGATATCGTAAGAAAGTTAACCCAATAAGGGTCAACCTAAAAATATTCCTAATATCCCAAAAAATTACTTTTCAGCAAAATAAATTTTTAAATTTGGATTAATTTCGCTACTGATAGAGTATACGAGTAAAATGGTATGTTAAAATTCAAAAAATCATTTTAGACTCATTTGATATAGAAAAATGCAAATAATACCTTTCCAAAAAGGAAATTTCATAAATATTTTAGAAAAAATGTTGGACAGATTTGAAAAAATCTTTTAATGGGCCTGAAAGGCCCAACCAGGATGCACTTTGTTTACTCTAAGGATTCTAGTTAGTCTAGGTTTGAAAAATCATAACTCTTTAGTCCAGACTGATCTAAGGATGAACAAGACCTTATTTTAATAATTATTTGACACACTTTCAAAGAAAAATGTTATAAAATTCATGAAAAAATCATTTAAGATTTTAAAGTGATTTTTCAATTTTTAACAATGCTGCTGCTAGCAGGGGATAAAGCAAAGTAGAGGATATTTCTTATTTTCTCTATGTTTACGAGTCCAAACTTGAGTTATTGACATTCGAACATCTATGACTAAAGCGAAAGAATGGCATGAGCATCACAAACTTATTTGCATAGCCTTGGAGTATTTTGGGATGATCAAATAGCCCGTTGATCATACCACTCAAGGTTTCGACTCAAAACAAGGCATAAACATTTTGGGAACAAATGTAAGGCCATTTTTGTTCTAAAATCAAAAGATTTAAGCTCGTTTAACCAAGATTTTACATCTGAAAAACTTAATTTTTCCTAAGATATTTTGCTAACTATAAGAAAAATGCTAAGTCCATGGTAATCCTCATTGGTTGAAGTTAACATGCTTGGCTTGGGGAGGTTTTGAAAATTAATTTTTGATAGCCTTCAAACATGCATTTAGACAAGGAGAAGACAATGAACATACAAGGAGATGGCACAAAACATGAATGGGGATGCTAACTTTACCAATGGCCTAGCCAAAGAAAGTGTTATATACTTTGATAAGAAAATGTTATGGAAGCTGAAAATGACAATGATTCATGACAAGATGCAAGCTAATGTATAAATATGCTTGAAATATGTTAGGCTAATGATTCATGTGTGGATTAATCATAATAAGATGCATGGACATGGCATAAAATGTATGAGCAAGAGCTATGAAAATAATAAGGATGCAATGAGGCATTTTGCATATCAAAGGGGCATTAAAGCATCCAAATCCTAAACTACCATAACTAAAGGCCATAATAATGCTTGAGAATCCTAAAAGGGTGATGGAAACATGGAGAGCTCACTAAAATGATGAAGATGCTAAAAAACAAAAAATAAAAATGATAAAGTAAGAAATTATACCAACAAAACTTCAATTTTGGCCAAATAATTGGAGCGGTATATATAGCTTGAATTTTCCTCTTTTCCTTGTTGTTAATAAGCAAGAAAAAGAGAGAAACAATGGGTTCTAGTATGGATAAGGATGACTTTTAAAATGTGTAATGGTTGGGAATAAGTGTTTTGAGGCTGTTTTTGGGTGGTCAGTGAAGAACTATAGAATTCCAATTGTTTTGGTGTAGGAATGTGTTTTTGGATGCTGAAAATGAGTTGCAATCTAACCTTTTTAGCTGAGATATAAGTGGTTTATTTATACTAGCATTTTAGAGCCAAATTAAAGGTGCTTTTTAGTCATTTCTCAAGGGGGACAAAGTAATGTTAGCTTAATGGCTATAGAGTGGCTGTAGAGAGCAACGTGCTGCCAATGTGATGGACATAGGGTGGTTGGTTTAAATGCTGAATGATTTTCTAGCAAGTAGGGTGGCTGATGGTGATTTGGTTAATAAACTAGGGAAGAATAGGGTGATCATGTGGCATTAACCCTTTTGATCTAATTTAGACTTTAAAAAAATGTTTTGATTAATTCAAAACTCCAAATTTGTAATTTGATATGGGTTTTGATCTTTTCTGATGTAAAGAAATGAGTTAAAATTGGGTTTTGGATTAATGGTGGACAAGTAAAAAATGCTCGGACCATGGAAAATGGCAAGTATGTATTGATATATTGCAGAATGTATCGATGCATTTTGTCCAAAAACCTTGAGTGTATCGATACTACAAACCATGGCATCGATGCTATGAACCATTGTACCAATACATGTTGATATGTATCGATACATTTATTTACAGAATATGCGTTTTAGTCTTGGCATGGCCTAGTATCGATACATGAGCTCTTGTATTAATACATAAGCTTATGTATTGATGCATTTACATGTTGTATCCATACAAATAGGGACATTTCAAATTTTTGGCATGTTAGTGCGTTGTATCAATACATGAGAACCATGTATCGATACATTCAAGCAAAATTATGAATTTTCTCATATCTTTTATCCTCGGACACCTTGAACTACATCCTTTGATGCCATATCTTTGCATTTACCTTTGATATGATCCATACACCTTCTTGACCTCCTCAAAATACTTTTTCGTTGCCCAATAATCATCAACCCCTCTCACGTCCATGCCCTAGGTTGCTAAAAAAAAATTAGCCTAGACAAAATAAGGTGTCACAGCTGCCCCTCTTTGACCGCTGTTAAGAATCAAGAAGAGGGCAAAGATAAACAGACATTATTTTATCCAAGGTGGAATAATGCTCCTCAAAGCCTGTAAAGAAATAAATTGTAATTAACTTCGCTGTGATAAGTGTAATGTATTAGCAGTAATCCTAATGAAGGTTTAAGTGAATTTTGTATGGTTTGCCTCCCTACTAGCGTGTTAGGTTTGCTAACGTTTGACTCCCTTAGGTAGGTACAGAGTAATATGGATTTTTGATGTGGGTGCCACTAGCTTGTACAAGCTTTGACTTAAACTTAGGTGCCACTAGCTCGTGTAGGCTTTGATTCGAGTGCCGTTAGCTTGTGCAGGCTTTGACTTAGACTTGGGTGCCACCAGCTTATGTAGGCTTGGACTTAGACTTGGGTGCCACCAACTTGTGTGGGCTTTAAAAAGCTGGCTCTGGCTTATGGGCTTTTGGAAAAGGTGCCATTGACTTGTGGGATTTGAAAAGGTGCCACTGATTTGCGGGCTCTGAAAAGGGCCACTAACTTGTGGGCTTTAAAAAGGGTGCCACTAACTTGTAGGCTCTGACCCAGGTGCTGTTAGCTTGTACAAGCTTTGACTTGACCAGTTGCCACCAGCTCGTATAGGCTTTGATTCGGGTGCTGCTAGCTTGTCTGAGCTTTGACTCAGACTAAGTGCCACTAACTTATGTGGGCTTTGACTCAGGTGCCACCAGTTTATGTGGGCATTAAAAAGGATGCCACTAACTTGTGGGCTTTGAAAAGGGTACCACTGACTTACGGTCTTTTGAAAAGGTCCCACTGACTTGTGGGCTTTGAAAAGGGTGCCACTAACTTATGGTTTTTTAAAAAGGGTGCCACTGACTTGTGGGCTTTTGAAATGGGTGCTACTAACTTATGGGTTTTGAAGGGGTGCCACTGATTTATGGCCTTTGAAAAAATGCCACTAACTTATAGGCTTTGAAAAGAATGCCATTGCCTTATGGGCTTTGAAGGGGTGCCATTGCCTTATGGGCTTTTAGAAAGGGTGCCACTGACTTATGGGCTTTAAAAGGGTGTCAGTGACTTATGGGCTTTGAAAAGGGTGCCATTGACTTGTGGGCTTTGAAGAGGATGCTACTAACTTGTGGGCTTTGAAAAGGGTGCCACTAACTTGTGGGCTTTGAAGGGGCGCCACTGACTTATGGGCTTTAAGAGTTTCTTAATAGGTGCCTCCTGAATAACACTTGGTTTACAAAGCTCAGAGTTTTTACCAGGGAATCCTTAGAGGTTTGGTGAACCTGGCTTGAAGTAACATTATAAAAATCATGATGTGTGATGGTAATATGAATGCATGATGTGGAATGCTATAATGATTGCATGTGAAGTCTAATATGGGAGATAGTCATAGTTTTTCTTGTATGTCATTCAGACTCTCATAGAAATGGCGATCCATCCTTGTTCAACCAGGGATTAGAATTTTCTTGATTTCACTAGGGATTGTAGGTTGTCCTAGCTCCACTAGGGATATGACAAAAATCTTCTTAAGGATTTAGATTATTGCATTTCCTAATTCGAGAGGCTCAATCATTTTCCTGACAATTGAAAGGCATCACCAATAATTTAGAGTCTGTTTGACTATTTAGGTTGATGTCTTTGGTTTTGATAGGATTCTGATAGAACGCATAAGTCAATTTTTGGTTAGGTTCAAATGGTTTTTCTTGAGATATGGCTTGTGAAAGGAAGAAATGGTTTGGTGTATGGTCATGTCGAGCGGGTGTTTAGACGTGAAAAGCGCATGATCTTGATGAGTAGGGCATGAGCAGAGTTCCCTGTACTTTTTTTTCGATGTAATATCAAGATGTCCTGATGCATATTTTAGTTGATTATCAAACATTATCAACTAAATGGCAAGTGCAATGTGAATTGTACAAGGGTTAAAAGAAACAAGGCAATATTTATTTATGACAACAAAGAGACATAACTCGGTATATTTTTTTGACAAACAAGTGATAGGGTAGCTAGAAGGATGATCTTTTGGGTGAAAGGTGCCTCTAACAATCATGACATGGATGTTCTTTAAGAGCTTTTCAGGATCTTTCTCAAACAATGAATGTGGCAGTGTGAGCTAATCTTCAGAAGATCCCTAGGATTCTTTGCTTTGTTTTGTAAGTGATCTCAGTCTATTCCCTATCAAAATTGATCTCTTCTCAAGTTGCCCTTACAAGTTTTCCAATCGTAGTCGGGTTAGCTGCCTAGATGCCCTTTCTAGATTTCATTTGGACTTTTTTTTATTTTTTTTTGTTTTTGTTTTTTTTAAGGATGCCTTTTTAGGTTTTTGCCCTCTATGTGTAATATTTCTTGATGGAATCTGAGTTGACTGGATTAGGCAAGGCATTGCCCTTCCATTTTTGACAAGATTAGGGCCTTTCTGGATAAGGCTTGCTTTATGACATATGGTCTTTCCTAATTAAGGGTCTACTTGCCCCGTGCATCTTTATGAATTGGGAGGATCTTTTTCAATACCAATTTGCCTGGGTGAAATTGTCATGGGTGCATCTTTTTGTCATAGGCTCGGATCATGCGTCTTTGATACATTTGACCATGGTAGATGGTTTTCATGCTTGTTTCCTCGATAAGATTAAGCTGGTCACATCTTTTCTTACCCCATTCATCCTCTTCAAGTTTGGTTTCCTTTAAGACTTTGAGAGAAGGGATCTCGACTTTGATAGGCAATACAATCTCCATCCCATAAACAAAGGAGAATGGGGTAGCGCTCGTGAAAGTGCAAACTGAGGTCCGATAGGCATCAAGTGCAAAGGATAGCTTCTCATGCTAGTCTTGTAAGTCTCAGCCATTTTTTCAATAATTCTTTTGATGTTTTAATTGATCGCCTTGACTGCCCCATTCATCTTTGAGTGATAAAAGATAGAATTATGATGCTAGATCTTGAACTGTAAGAGGTCTGATGGTATGAACATTTCTTTAAAACCTTTTTCAAGATCAACTTCACTAGAGCAAATTGATCGTTCGAAATCGATCTTCAAAGACCCATCAGACACATCCATGTCACTATTGTTAGGACACTTGAAAGGGTAAAGAAATAGACATTGCAAGAGGCACACACATAACCCGAGGATTCAGATAAGACTGGAAGCAATAGAGTAATTTTGACAAAGGGATCAAAAAGTGATGTAGGCACGCAATATGAAATGATATAAGCAAAAGTTATTTCATCGATAATGTATGATAACAATGCCCTTTACATAGGACACCTACCTGCCTTTGGGCGAGGGCAGGTAGTTGTTTAATTTCTTGACATTACATAAAAGGGTAGGAAAAGTGCAAAGGCTTTCATCATGACCTAGTCATCAAAATGAAGGACACAAATTTTATGGCTCGATATTGATCATGTTTACAGCTGGCTCAGTGCGGTTTAGTAAAGGATTGGTAGCAATATTTGGTCCCTAGTTTATCCCAAACTACAAGACCTTTGAGTTAATTAGATTTTGCACATTTGTTTGAAATACATGTAGTTTCTCAATGTCATGTCCCGCTACCCCAGTATGGTATTCACAGTGGGCATTAGGGTTATACCATTGCAGGTATGGCGGCTTTTTTTCTGGGACATAGATTGGGGCCACTAAATGATTTTAGAGCAAGGTCTAGTAAAACTCCATATAGGTCATAGGGATGGGATCAAAAGGCTGTCTTTGTTGATTTATACCTCGATTGCTAGGTGCATTATTGGTTGCTTGATTGGTACTTTAGTAAACTTATGAAGGGTTAGCAAAAATTGATTTTCAAAACCTCCCTAAGCCAAGCATGTTAACCTCAACCAACGAGGATTAACATGGATTTAGCATTTTTCTTCAAGTTAGCAAAATATCTTGGGAAAATTAAGTTTTCCAGATCTAAAATCTTGGTTAAACGAGCTCAAATCTTCTGAATTTAGAATGAAAATGGCTTTACACTTGTTCTTGAAATGTTTGTGCCTTGTTTTTGAGTCAAAACCTTGAGTGGTATGATCAACGGGCTTTTTCATCATCCCAACATACTCCAGGGCTGTGCAAATGAGTTCATGCCACTCTTTCCCTTCAGTCATGGACATTTGGATGTCAATGACTCAAGTTAGGACTCATAAACATAGAGAAAATAAGAAATATCCTCTGCTTTGCTTTGTCCCCTGCTAGCAGCAGCACTGTTATAAATTGAAAAATCACTTTAAAATCTTAAATGCTTTTTCATGAATTTTATAATGTTCTTCTTTGAAAATGTGTCAAATAATTATTAAAGGGAGGTCTTGTTCATCCCTAGATTAATTCGGATGAAAGAGTTATGATTTTCAAACTAGACTATCCAAAATCCCTAGAGCGAACAAAGTGCATTGTGGTTGGGCCCTTCAGGCCCACTAAACAATTTTTCCAAACCTATCCAACATTTTTCCTAAAATATTCATGAAAGTCCCTTCTAGAAAGGTATTATTTGCAATTTTTCTATATCAAATGAGTCCAAAGTGATTTATTAAATTTTGACACACCCTTTTCCTGGCATACTTTGTCAATAGCGAAATTAATCTAAATTTGAAAATTTATTTCGCTGAAAAGTGATTTTTTGGGATATTGAGAATATATTTAGGTTGACCCTCATTGGGTTACCTTTCTTACGATATCTTTTCCACCCTCTAAAGCCTTCAAACCAATTTAGAATAAATTCAGGAAATGGGATAGCATGATGCTATCCTCTATTCTTAGTTATGGTCAAAATTAAGTTGTTTTCTCGAATTTCATCTCGAGACATTCAAATGTCTTCAGATCACCCCGATTAGCATCGAAAATAGGCTTTGACCTTCCATAAGCTCATATCAAGGCGCGGACATAGTTTACGTCTTTACCATCCTTATTCACAATAATTTCTTTTATCAAAAGTCATTAAAATGCTCACCCGTAAATCACAAAGTTTTATCAACTTAAGTTTTCCAACTTGACTTCTCTAAAGAGTGTCAGATGTGTGACTT
>JAQSVH010222370.1:0-11838 GCA_029448705.1 Adansonia digitata
AGCTTGTGCGTACCATGGTACATGGCCATATGCCCGATGTAGCTGTTTAGGATCATTGAGGCCAACCTTAGTTAACTCATACAAGTGCACGTGGACGTGGCCATCTAAGCCACTAACAGTAGGGCACCAAGCCCTAACGCACATAAAGGAAGCAAGCATCTAAGGGTTGTTAGGATTTGCATCATCCTCAAACAAAGTAAAATAATAAATTCAATAATAATTATTAAATTATGCAGCAAAAAATAAATAAAAACAATACTAAATACCATCAAAGGATCTACTAGTGCATCTTTAACCGATCTGAAAATTCAAGAAAAATAGAATAAAAAAATCATACTTCATATCAAGATTGTCAAGATCCTCAAAATAATTCATTCTTTGCTTATTCTTATACACCAAGCTAGATCATCGCAAACCAAAGCCATCCAATTGTTCGACCTTTAATAGTGATCCACATGGGTGATTAGGGAAACCTTCACAAGGCTAGAATCATGTTTTGCTACGAATTGTGCTAGTGACTTAGGTTTCATAAATCTTTTGCTTATCGAAATCTTTACCGTCTCGAAGAATAAAAGGCAAAGGAAACAATTTCCACCTCCAAGGTTTGCTTATGGCAAAGCAAAATATGAAAAACACATTGTTATGAAAAAGCATGGTAAAACATGTATTATATGGTTAATTTTGGGTTTAAATCAAATTTTTGATTTAATAGTACTTTAACCCCTAGACTAACTGAACTTTTTCAATTTAGGCCCTAAGAGATCAATTTCTCCATAATTTAATTCAATCCCATTTGAATTCCATAAAATCACATTTATGTATGTGATCACTATGCCATTAATATGTTGGCACTAAATATAAATTAATTCGATTAAGAATATTTATATTTATAGACCATAAGTGGCATCTAGCAGTGCATCATAAACACCTAAATGCTACAAAATTTAGTATGGTTTGACAAGCCTTTTAGTGTACAGTATGTTAATGTAATTCAATCTTTTCATCATATACCTAGAAAAAAACAAAAGCATGGTGCAGCGTCTACTCTTAGCCTGTTCCATATTAGTTTTGTATACTTTACATGTTAACTCCATAATTAGTATTGCCTTGGCCAAGGTCTTTGAGTTAAAACAGGTAAGGTACATGTGAGATATGTGCCCTTAAATCACTTAGGGTGATGATCCTCCCTAGACCACTTATTCACCTTCAGTATGCTTTATATCATACCCAAAAGCAACCTTATTTTGGTATCCATCCATTGTAGATCTGTTCATGATGATCTCTAAGTATGATAATTCACATACAGGGTGAGTTGGTGTCACAAGTCTAAGGATCACTGACACGACTGATGCATGAAAGTATTTTCCATAGAAACATGAATGAAATACCAATGGAACTCTTATGGCAAGTCATGTTCAGTGAACTTGTTACCATAACAGACATTCATATGATATCTTCAAGTATCACTATACTTCAACTTATGAGACCAGCTGCATGCATCATATGCATGGAGGCTTAGATATGCTAGTCTTTGTGTATTGTCATTGCCTTATCTTGATAATAAGAGGACCAGAAATAGTTTAAGAAACACAACTTTGATACATAAAGATACCATAATTGTAACCTATTACAATTCCTATGCAAGGCCAATGTGTTTCATGGGATTGATCTTCATAAAACTTTTCATAACAATGATTTAAATGAAATCTTACAAGATAAAGAAATACATGAAATCACTAAATTCTAGTTCCTTACAAATAACAATAATTGGGTTATAGGGTTACACTAATAATCTCCCACTAGCATTAAAGCTAATCACCTATATGTCTAAGTCCCACACTCTTCATATGATAATCATGTTTTTTACTGGGGTAAAACCTTAGAGAATGGATCAGCTATATTATCTTTTGTAGGTACATATTTTATAATAATGTCACATCTCTCTATGGTATCTCTAGTAATGTCATGCTATCAAAATAGATGTTTAGATTTATGATTAGATCTTAGTTTTTTAGTTTGTGCTATGGCCCTGTTGTTATTATAGTAAAGGGGTACTAGATCAACAATGCTTGGAACCATTCCAAGTTCAGTGATGAACTTCTTCATCTAAACTACTTCTTTCATTGCCTTACACCTGGAGATGTATTCGAATTTGGCTATTGAATTTGTAGTTATTGCCTGTTTAGAAGTTTTCTAACTGCTGCATTAAGGGTAAATACATAACCACTTTGCGACATGTAGTCAACCAAATTCGATTGGAAACTAGCATGAGTATAGCCTCAAACTTGGAGCTCAGCCTCTCTATAACTAGAAATAAATCCTTAGTCCTTCATAAGTACTTTAAGATATTTTTCATAGCAGTCTAGTAACCCTCACCAGGATTTCTTTGGTATCTACTCCTGATACCAAGAGCACATGATACATCTGGTCTTGTGCATAACATGGTATACACGGTAGATCTAGCAATAAAGGCATATGGAATCTTATCCATCCATGCCCTTTCTTATGATGTCTTAGGGCACATCTCTTTTGAGTAATGTATACCATAGACCATAAGTTTCCTCTCTTGGAGTTTTCTAATTTAATCTTTTTAAGAATCTTGTCTATGTACAAGGATTAGGATAAGTCAAACATTTATTTTGATCTATCTTTATAGATCTTAATTTCCAAAATGAGTGTAGCTTCTCCTCAATCCTTCATTGAGAATTGTCTGGATAGCTAAACCTTAGTGGCCTGCAACATAGGTATGTTATTTCCTATGAGTAATATGTCATCAACATATAGCACTAGGAAAATGATAGCCTGCCTGTTTACCTTTTCAAACACAAGGATCATCAAGATTTTTCTTGAAATTGAATTATTTGTTTGCTCCATCAAATATGATGTTCCAACTCGTGAAGCTTATTTTTGTCTATAAATTGATTTTTAAAGCCTACATACTTGATTTGGATTTAACTTGGATATAAATCATTAAGTTATATTATGCACACCTCCTGTTACAAATTCCCATTAAGAAATCCAATTTTCACATCCATTTGCCATATCTTGAAATCATAATAAGCAGCAATAGCAAGCATAATCAAAGTGGAGTGTATCATGGCAATTGGTGAAATGGTTTCCCCTTGATTAATCCCATTAAGAATTCTTGACTTAAGTATTCTCTCCTCAATCAAATCTAAAAGTAAAATTCTCTTGCCAATTTGTTTCTCTACTTCAGCCTTAAACTCTTTAAACTTTTCAAAAGCTATAGACTTGTACTTCATTAAGTACACATATCCATACCTTGAGTAATCACTGGTAAAGGTATTTCTAGCCATTGTGTTCATTGGTCTACATATAGCAAGATGTACTAGGCCTAACAAATCACCAACCCTTTCACCTTTTCTAGTGAAGGGAGTCTTAGTCATCTTGCTAAGGAGACAACACCCATATGTTCCATATGATTCATAATCAAATGGGTCAAGATAACCTTGTTTGTGTAATTTGGCCACTCGATTCTCACTAACATGTCTAAGCCTACAATGTTAGATATAAGTCTTTGATGGATCATTCTTCTTTGTTTTCTTTACATTTATATTAAGTAAAGGCACATTTGGATCCAGCATAAACATACCATTCTTTAATGAGGTCGATCCATTGACTATGTCATTTAAAATGATAGTGCAACTTTTGCCTTTCATTTTAAACTTGAAATCGTCATTATCAGTAAGGTATGATACTAAAATGATATATTTAGAAAATCTAGGACATAAAAACATTCTTTTAGTTCTAAGGTAATGGCTACGGTACAAGTTCCAATGGTAGTGGCCACAACCTTTACTCCATTGCCCATTCTTAGAACTACCTCATTAGAGCCCAATTCTTTACTATTCTTTAACAAACTTAGGTCATTACATAAGTGTGATCCACAGCCTAAGCCAACTATGCAAGTGGTCGAATCAACAGTAGAGTAATTCAACTTAATCATGTGAAGGTCAGCTACTTTCCTTCTATTGAGAACATTTCTCAATCTTACATACTAGTCCAAACATTTTGGGCTATGGCATTTAATATGCCTTGCAATATAGTTAAAATATTTGCCATTATCAATAACCTAGTATGAAAATGAGTATTAATTAGATATTAAAGTTTTGAATAAATAAGAATGAGGTATTAAATCTTTATTGATCCTCCCACTAATTTTTTATGATGATAGCCCTTATTATTATACAAAAATATCTTCAAGGTATTTCTAGTGGGTTGGAATTCCTTTCAACATGTTTTGACATTAAGTTGGCTCAGCGAATCTCAAAAAGCCTAATTAGGTAGGCAACATGACTTTCCAATTACGTTTCTATTCAAATTCCAAATCGTTAGGTAGCAACTCCTTACCTAAATGTATCATATACATTTCGCCTAACCTTCACCTCTAACACCATGCTGCCTAGTTGTATGCATTAGACAACATAGCATTAGTTGAGTAAGACCATTATTTATAACTCAAGTCATTGTGTGGCTAGTACTTTGAGTCAGCTCAACAAATCCTAACGGTTGAAGCTTGGGTATCTTGTTATGAACAATGGAAGGTGTAGCATGTGACTCGATATATACAACGGATTTTATTTATTTATTTTAACTAAGTTCTCATCTTTATTAGCATGCATAGCATTTAAATTATCACATAAAATAAATCTACTATCACGTATATTACTTAGATGATTATGGAATTTATCTAATCCAATTTACTTGAGCTATTACTTAGATGATTATGGAATTTATCTAATCCGATTTACTTGAGCCATTAAAGGAAATTGGTTGGTCAATTCCTGGGTGATTACCTACAAGATCATCACAAGTCTTCTTCCAATCTCCCAGGCTTCATAGTACCTCTACTTGGATCTCCTTCTTTAGGTTACAAAATTATTTCTTGCTAATCCTAATTTTACACTTAATGTAATCTAATTATAGTTGCAATAAAGAAATCTTGAGTTACATTCAAGGGGAATTAGGTAAGGAAAGAATTTTACAGCTGTGAAAAATAAGAGACAAGGTAGGGTACATAAACCTATTTAATACAATAAATACCGTGAAAAGTAATGATCCACAATCACATTGTGTCTAAGTCCATAATCATCCATACATTCACAATCAATATTATAAACATATAGATATGTTTTAATTTATAGTTACCATTTTTTAGATTTATTTTGATCCTTTATTTAATTTAAGTAAGAAAACAATTTTTTCTTAGTTAATTAACATTTATTCTAATCATATCAGAATAAATCTTAATCCAACTAGGATTAATCAATTAAATTAAATAATTTCCAATTAAAACCATTTAATTGGAAATTAAACATATTAATTTTATTATCCAATTGTGGATCCTATATTTAATTTAATTGAGAAAGCTATTTTCTTTCTTGATTAACATTTACTCTAATCATATTTGAACAAATCCAAATCCAATTAAAATTAATTAATAAAATTAAATAGTATCCCATTAAACAATTTAGTAGGAAATAAAACATATTTATTTATTATCCAACTGTTATCTTAAACTATTTAAGAATTTATCAATTCTGATAATAACTTATTTGGTGATGAGAAGAATTTAATTTGCATCCGAAGGCTAGCTTCCCAAGCTAGTATTACGCGTCAAATTCATTTAGTCCATCAAGGACTCAAATATCGTGTATCATGCGGCTTCAATAAGCCCTTTCAAGTTCTACAACCGTCCACTAGTTTGAGTACTGAATTTTTAGCAGGACACAACAACTTAATTCACAAGTTTGGCGTTACTTTCATGCACCTAGGCTGCTGCTGGCAGCAGCATATTCATCCAGCAAATAGGCCCAAAAACTGCTCCAGACGTGTTGCCCATCTCATGCACAAACATAGCAATTTCATGCACCCTTTGTTGCGTGTCTTGCATGGCTTGTTCCATACAACAAGCAGCTGCTGGCAGCAACAAGACAAGTTCATAATTGATTCAAGGAGGCGGAGTAAACCGCTTCAAGTAGATGCACACCCTTTGCGTGACACAAGCACCATAGGCAGCCCGTGTTGAAACAATTTCAATGGTGGTTTTCCAGCAGTATCTTGAACAATTCTAGAAAACTGTACGCTGAAAAAAAAAAAACATTTAAAAAAACAGCAGCCAGAGCTTGCCAAATAATCTAAACTTTTCGGCTCTTAATTTCACCAAAATTACTGCAATTTGACACGGAAAATTCTCGATTGATGCCGATCAATTGTACCATCAATTAATTGGTAAAAAATAAATTTTCAATTAAATAATAAAATAAATTAACATGAATTTATTTTTTTCCATAATTAAAATTAATATTTAAAACAATATAATAAAATTCAGTTGCTAGATCAGATCAAGAACAATCCAAAATCAAAACTATTTTGCAAACGGTAACAATTACAACAATTGATCGATTAAAATGATACAGCAAGGCTCGGATACCACTTGCTGGAATTTGGATCATGTTTAAACAAATTAAAATAATAAATTTAATAATAATTATTAAATTATACAACAAAAAATAAATTAAAACAATATCGAATTCTATCAAAGGATCTACTTGCACATTTTTAAGTAGTCTGAAAATTCAAGAAAAAGGGAATAAAAAGTCATTCTTCATATAGGGATTGTCAAAATCCTCGATTAATTCAATCTTCTCTTATTCTCATATGCCAAGCTTGGTTGTCGTAAACCAAAGTTGTTCAATTGTCTAGCCTCTAATAGTGATCCAGATGGGTGATTTGGAAACATTCACAAGGTTAGGATCATGTTTTGCTAGGAACTATTCTAGCAGCTTAGGTTTCGTAAATCTTCCCTTGATCAAAACCTTTACCGTATTAGAGAACCGAGGGCAAAGGAAACAATTTCCACCTCAAAGGTTGGCTTGTAGCAAAGCAAAATATGAAAAACATGTTGTTATAGACAGGTAGACAATCTTGTATTATATAGTTAGGTTTAGGGTTACAATCAAATTTTAGGTTTATTTGCACTTTAACCCCTAGACTAATTGACCTTTTGACAGTTTAGTCCCTAAAAGATCAATTTCTTTACAATTTAATCTAATCCCATTCTAATTCCATAAAATCACCTTTATGGTTTAAGATAGTTGGCACTTAACATGTTGGCAATAAATACAAATTAATTTGGTTATGAATAATTATATTTATGGACCATGAGTGACTCTTAGCAATATATCACAGCCACCCAAATGTTAAGAGAGTCAGTATGGTTTAACAAACTTTTTAGTGTATAGTATGATAGTATAATTAGATCTTTTCATCTTATATCCCAAAAAAGACAAGAACATGGTGTAGCTTCCATCTTAACCCATTCCATATTAATCCTGCAACCTATACATGCGAACTCCATATCAATATTGCCTCAACTAAGATCTTAGAGTTAACATGGGATAGGTACATATGAGATGTGTCCTTTCAAATCACTCAGTGTGATGAATTTTTTCTGAACCACTCATTTGCCTTCAGTATGTGTCATATCATACCCTAAACCACCCTTGTTTTGGTATTCATCCACTGTGGACCTAGTCATGATAATCTCTAAGTATTACAATCCACATATAATGTTACCTGGTGCTACAAGTCTAAGGATCACTTACACTACTGACACATGAGAGTATTTTTCATAGACACTTAAGTGAAATGCTAAATGGAACTTTGATATTGGGTTAGATTACATGGATAAAGACCGATGCATGAAGATAGAGCAAAAAAATTTAAGACCCAAAGTATACTTTGGATGAAATTTTTTAATCTTATTTTCTTTTTAATTTCTAGGGTGGGATCATGGTTTGGCTGTTTAAATTTTTTGTGTATATGTTTTGTTGATAGACATATGTTTATGCTTGATAACATGTCATATAAAATATCTGAATGCCACTTAAACTTCTATTGACATACATATTAAAAACCTTACATGTTCTTTTAAAATATCAAGTGATAAAGGGTTTTGAACAAAACCCATGGCCCTCATTGTTCATCCATATGTGAAAACGTGGTAATACCTCGCATCAAATTCTACCTTAGCCATACACCTTGTTTAGTGGTTGACCATTGTGGTATATTAGATTGGATCTCCTATGTGGACAATAGGCTTGGGTATGTTCTATTCAAGATCATTCCTTAATGACTTAATAGCGCATGGACTAGGTTTCTTAAATAATGGTTATACCTTTAAGACAAGTTTATAATAACCTTCCTTTAGAGCTCTGTTAGTTAAACTAGTGGTCAGACAGGAGGTTATTAATATATGTCTTAACCTAGGAGGATTTAAGATAACATATATTAATTGTATGAGATCCATGTTTTTAGCTATTTGGTTTATCATAATCCCTTAATGGCTTAAGGTAATATATGTTGAAAATTACCATAGCAATGCGACATATTTTTAAGGTTTTTATGTAGAAACAAGTATATATCTATGTTTAATTTCAAAATACCTATTTTATATTTGGTTGAGCATGATTGTAATAATTTGAATATATTTATTTGTTTTAGTTTAAAATGTCAGCTAATTCTCACTAATAACAAAATAAATTGAGATAATTTTAAAGACTAGGAAAGAAATCTACTAATCATTTTTAGCTATGAGAAATATAGGTTTGTACTTAACAAATCTTGCCTACCGGAGCCACCAAATAATGTGCTTAATGGTCAGCCTTTCTCACTTTATACACGATGGAGAGAGTCTAATGACATAGAAGTGTTTTGCAAAACAAACTAAGAACTAAGTTATTACTGTGTAGATCATGGATAATTTGGAGGATATGTTAATGGGCCAAGTCAAGTTAGCTAGACAATCCATTATTATAAATTTAATGAACTGCAAGTAGAAGGCAAGAACTCTAATAAAGTATCATATGCTCATGCTTACGGGGTACTTTGCTAAGGTTGCTAAAAATGGTGTAGAGTTGGAAGACAACAGCTAAATTGAGATGGTGTTTACAACTTTCTAGGGATTTTGTAGGTTTTTAGGCCACACATAATCTCGAAATCAATGAGTTAGGTTTCATCAAACTCATAAGAGAGTTCCAGGCTTTTGAGCTTATGCTTAATAATGGCCACCAACCCAATAAAAAGGCAAATCTAGCAATTACTTTTAATTCTGGTTTTGGGAACAAGAAAAAAAAAAGCAAAACATAAAGAAGCAAGGGGCTTCTAGGTCTTCTATTCCTCCTATAGCCAAAAATAAGAAGGAAAAAAAAAGCCAAAAGACCCTAAAAAGTCAAAGTGCTTTTATTATGGAAAAATTGGTTACTTTAAGAAGACTTGCAAGGAATTCCTAGCCTTCAAGGGCAATGAAGGTTAGATCTTTTTTATATTAAAGTTTGTTTAGTGGAAAGTTCAAAAGACACTTGGGTCATTGATTCTGGAGCCACTAATCATGCTTATGTTTCTTTACAAGGTTTAAGGAAACAAGAAGTCTACTTGACAAGATCTTTTCATTAAGAATTGGTAATGGGAGTGTGGTGTTGACTGAAGTAATGGGAGATGTACGTGTTTATTTTAATGAATTTAGGTTTATTTTGTTGAAAAATTGTTTTAAGAATTGTTTTATGTCCCTAGTTTTAAGAGAAATCTTATTTCAGTAGCTTGTTGAATTAAAGATTCTTATTCAATTTCTTTTAGTAAAATGCTGATGATTCGTAAAAATAAGTCTTTTATCTATTCTGGATGGATAGATGGATGAAAATCTTTATTTTATCAAATCAAAGATGTACTCGCTATTTAATGCTTGATTAATGAATAACTCTAAAAGGTTAAAAATTCTCACTTTTGTGAGGTATACCTTTGGCATTTAAGACAATCATAGTAGTCAAAAAAGAATTTAAAGATTGGTGAACAATCTATTAGAATCTCTAAATGAGGTACATCTTCCCCAATTTGAATTTTAAATTGTTAGAGATTCATTATTGAAGGCATATCTAAATACTTAATTAATTTTGATTAAAATGTTAATTTTTTTAATTAGATAATTTTCCAATTCTAATTTAAAGTAAAATCATGGCAATTCTATTTGAATAGAATAATTATGTATTAATTATCAAATTAAAATTAACTATAGTAAAAGAAATAATTTTAATAAAAAAATAAAATTTAAAAGATAAATTTTTTCTTAATTTATTTAGAATATTATTCATATTTAATTTATGAATAAATATACAGATAAGACTTTTTAGATATCTCATTAATTATATAATTAATTTTTAATTTAAATTAATTCCTACATTTATCAGATGATAAATATAATTAATTTAAATTACTCATAATTATTTTAAAAAATATTTAATCAAATTAAATATATATTTTAAATAAATAATACCGAAAATATTGTTTTCATTCATTTACTGAAGAAAACGCCTGCATTCCTAAAAGGACTGTATCAGGCACACCACTTGACTATATTGAGAATCATCAGAATTCAGGTATTTTGATCAATAACCATCGGTTAAGGAGTTATGTTAAGCTAGTCGAGGGACTAATTGCACATATATAATGAGGCTCCAATAATCTATGTATTAATTATTCTATATGTAGGTAGCTTGCCTCAGCTCATTGCAAAGTGGAAAGCACGAGTAACGTAATTTTTTCTTGATAAGGAAATGTCCTCTCACTGAGACTCTTTTTTTTGATGTCATAAGAGTGAGAAAGTGCAGATTCTCATCCCTTGATCATGAAGGGGTACTGTTAAATGAATCGCTCCTCTGGCTGGTCTTGGATGGCCACCACGAAATGGTCGCTTAGAGTTACCATTGATCATTTAGGCTATACATGATTAGATGCCTATTGAAATCAATACTCCAACTTACAAAAGTAAAAAATAAAATATTGATTCCATGATCTGCATGGTCCATGATATGTTGTTTGGGTTCAAGAGTTGGTTATGTGCAAGGAAGTATCAACCTCCCTATGACGCTTGAAATTAGTACTTTCTAGCCATTTCTTAATTTTGGTTTCCTCGATTTTGACTTGTCGTTATTTTGATATAAGCCCCTTTTATGCATGAGTTGTCATTATTTCTATCTATTTATTGGCATTTATGGAAAATAGCTACTTCCTTATGAGCTATTTTTTTTTCTTCTTGGCATAAAAGAAAAAAGAATCATTCTTAGATTATATCAAATCTATACCTACTAGCAAGATACCTTTTGGTTGAGGCTAGAAATCCTTCTAACTAGCACTAAAGTCACCAAACCTCATAAAGTTTCCAATAGACATCTATATGAATTACTGCTAGAGTTAGAAAACTTGGACTACTTTTGGCCTCAAGAAAAAATCATAGTAATAAACCCATGGTGCATTTGTGCAGGGATTAGCACATTTATAGCTATGGTTCTCTAAGCAGGTACAGTTTCTATCAATTTTATGTTTTAAGTTGCAACTGATCATATGTGTGGACACTTCATTTTGTTTGGACTAACATTGGCATCGTAGGACTTAATTGAAAGATGATACAATCAAAAGATCAAAAAATAAAACTGAAGGAAGATTGCTGGGTGCCATCACCATGCATTATTAGGTGACACAGTGCCAGGCGAAAATTTTGTTTAAAAAGGTCTAAAATGCCTTTGACTCACATTAAAGAAAAGTGTAAATAAAGCATCAAATGCCATTTTTCATGGTGTCACCAAGGTCATTTAGATGAGTACACAGATCAATTTCACACTATTTATGACTAAGTTGATGTAAGTTGGGAAGCCATAGGTACACACAAAGTTATATTAGTGTATAAATATTGATACGAGGCTTTTGCATCAACAAAAATTTGAAATTTTACATATAGTATTGATACAAGAGGGTTTGGTATTG
>JAQSVH010222400.1:0-13691 GCA_029448705.1 Adansonia digitata
AGCCCGAAATGATCAGTGGTGACTCCAAGCGTTGGCCATTTCATGATGGTCATACGAGACCAATAAGATGAGTGATTTATCTTATAGTCCCCCTCACTGTATCATAAGTTAAGAATTTATACTTTCTCATTCTCATCACAACACCGAAGAATAGTCTCAATCAAGAAGACACTTCCAAGTCAGGAAAATATTTTAAGTCATGCGCACTCTCAGATCCGCGAGGATCCACCCTAGGGTACATTGCGACAGTAATGTAAACCAATCACTTAATTTAATGATTTTCCTTCATGTTGGTAACATGACTAACAATCATGAGCTATTAATTAAATGAAGCCCATACAGCATATTTTGCCTAGCAAGTGAATTTTAATGAGTTAAACTTATAGGATCCTTATGCATCAAAGACATGTTTCTAAAAACATTCTCGACCATTGTATTGTCAAGATGTGGCATTGGTAATACTCAAAGACTACTATGCCTTTTCATTCATGCAGTTAGCAGCCAATCTCATAAGTTAAAGTATTACGAATACTTTGGATGGCATGGGATGGCATAGGTTAAAGTTAGTAACCATATGCAGCAAGAATGAATATGGATTGATACATGAGTAGGCACTAAAGCATGTTCATGGCCTTTCTAGGATATCTGGTGAAAAGACTCAATTACACTGATAAGTTGGTTACTAAAAGGTTTTTTCAAGGTCATCATTGACTCTTCAACATTTAGGTGGCCATGATAGGTTGCCAGATCTCGCTTTAGCTATCTAGTTAATGAGAATAATTATATTCATTGCCAACATGTTGAGAACCTAATGGGTCACATGCAATAGGATAGTTTTGTTAAATTGAACATAGGATTCGATTAAGTTGGACTTAATTGAATGAATAGTTAAATATGGAGGACTTAATTGAAAAGTTCAATTAAGAAAGATTAAGACATAATTAGGATTTCAGAAATCCAAATTTAAATGTCTTAACATTATAAAGAGGATCTGATTGTCTTATAAATAATCATGTCTTAGCTGAATTACCTTGGGATAAGTTGAAAAAGTTTCAGTTGTTGAAAGAATTTAATTAAAAAATCAAATTATTGATTCTTAAATAATGGGTTATATAAGCATCATGCTTTAATTCTGATTAATGTTACATGATAACATTGATTAAAGACTTCCAAGTGTGAAATGTTCCACTTGGGCAAGAAAATTTAATTGAAAATTAAATTGAGTTAATAAATCTTGTTATGGCTGAATTGTTGCATGGATAAAGAATGGGTTTCATGGACCATTCTTGATCACATATTCACTAAGGTAAATCGGCCTAAAGACACTAAGAATGGCCTAACTGTAGACACCTAATTTCATCCAGGCCCCCATTTTATAGTCTTATTTATCTGAGGCTAAGAACATAGCAGCTGCCCTGATAGAGGTTAACCTCTTCCAGGTGGATTGTGCATCTTCTAGACCTAATCAGTCATGCTTAAATAGTAGTACATGTATGTGATGGAAAAAGTACCATTTCAAAGGTTATATAGAATAAATCTTAGATAAAAAGGATGAATTTTCCTATCAAATTTTGAAATTCATTTTTGAAGATGATATCATGGTCAACTTTCACATTTTTATGAATTTTTTAGATTTTTTTGTAAAATTGTGAAAAGCAACTATCGTATATTTTTACCAATAGTCGTGTAGTATTTATGCCGATGCTCACCCAAAAAATAAAAAATATTCAATAAAAAATCTATATTGGCATTTTATATCATGAGGTGTGAGGCTGTCAAATTTATTTATTAAATTTGAATTTCTCACAGTATTACGAGTGTCATGCTCACGAAAGTTTTTATAAATATTTGCTTTGGATCTTAGATTTTCATCTTTATTATTTTAAAAATTAGTATTTTGAATAATATGTTTAATTTACCTCATTTTAATAAAAATTTGAAAGTATTTTTTAGAATTATTTTGGTTTCAAAACATGAACTTTTACTTATTTATAAAATTTGTTTAGAATTTAAAGTTTTAAAAGTTTTAATATATTTTAATAAAATAGCTTAAATATAGATTTTTGAAATTCCAATTCGTTAGGTATTAATTTTCTTCCATAGAGTCCTTTTTTCTCGTAAAATTTTACAAGTTTAGAACTATGAATTGCCTTTTTCTTACACATAAAATTGTTTAAAATTTTTATATTGAAACTTTACTATTTTATTTTTTCATGGCCAAAATTTATTTTTTCCATTTCATGGGCCTTAAGGCCCTGTAACGTTTTTGATAGGCCCAATAAGCCCATTTTTTGTTTATAACAAGCCCAAAAATCCCATTTTGATTAAATTTTTAATTAAAATATTATGTGAAAATTTACTCCATGAGTACATAATTTTTAATTTATTACAATTTAGTCCATATAATTTGTTTTTATCCAACTTAGATATTTTTATCTTCATGTTCTAGATGATAATGTTATGCATGATGAATCATGCAACATGATAAAAATAAATTAATAAAGGTTTATCAAAAAGCCAAAAAAATCTAATAAGGTAACAAAAATCAAAAAATTAAAAAAATAAAGAAATGGTTTTTTCCCATTATAAATAAAAGGGAAATGTTCATTTGGGAACCTTATCCATTTATAGCAAAAATCATTAAGAAATCACCAAAATTTTCTATCTTTATAAGCTTTTTAAGGTCATTTCTCTTGTAAACTCTTTAATTTCGGTCATTTCATTCAATTTTCTTCCTTTTAGTGAGCCAAAACCATGCTCCCCCCCATAGATTTTCATCCATGTTGAAAGGCCAAGTATAAAGGTTATGATCAAAGCTTAGTTATTTAAATGTTTAATTTGATTTTTATTAGTAATAACTTAATTTTCATTATGAAAATATATATTTGTTTTGGAAATAATGTTGGGATGTTGTGTATATAATTTTTTGTTTTCCTTGGTGTTTTTATGATGATTCATGATCAAATATGTTGATATATTTATTATTTTTAATGATTTCATGCATATTTAAGCCTGATAAAATTTAGGACATATATTTATGTTGATATTTATGAAATTACATGAAGAAAAATTATTTTGGATGTTATTGATGTTGGCTGAATTTGATAATATGTTTGGAATAGCTTTTATGCTTGATTTGATGTTATTTTGGACTATTTTATAAAGTTTGAAACTTGCAAGGACCAAAAAATAATTCAACAAAAAAAATTAAAGGCCTTGGAAAGTTATTTCCCTTGTTGACCGTATCATAGAAGTGTTTATTTTTGAGCTTTTTGATATTTGTAGGCTATTTTGTAAATATGGACATTTCAGGGACTAAATTGTAAAAAAAATGAATTTTTTTGTCAAAGGCACCCATTCTTGGTTGAATGCTTCTTGTGAGTTTTAATATGACTTACACTATTTTTAAATGTGTTTGATGCTTAATTTTGAGTTTAACTCATATAGGGACTAAATTAAAAAAGTTGCAAAAAACTTTCCAAGGCTGTATAAGCTTGGCCGACTGCTTGGTGAGACCCTTAGGGGTATTTTCATGTATATTTTGATATGTTTAAGTATGTTTCATGCATTTCTAGGCTTTTGGGACCTTTTTTGTAATTTTGAAAAGTTTAGGGACTTGTTTGCAAGAAGGTGAAAAAATTATTCCAAGGCCAAAGGTGTTTGGACAAATGGTTTTGGTGATATTTGGAATATTTTCCATATTGATTTTGACGTATTTGATGTGTGATTTTGTGTTTTATGTCATGTAGGGACCAAATTGTAAAATTAGAAAGTTTAGTACCGTTTAGGTAAATCTTTGCATTTTAGGATTAAAAAGGTCAATTTTATCTTGAATTACCTATTTAGGGTATTTTGGTTATTTTAGGAACAATTCTACCATTTTTAACTATTTTAAGGTAAAAACGTAATTTTGAGAAATTTAAGGACCTATTAGTAATTTTTACATTTTAGGTCACCTTTGATATTCAATTTGTCCATTTAGGGAATAATTGTCATTTCATATCATTATTGAATCCTTTAAAGTTACGGGGATGCTTTCGTGATGGAGGTATTCCTTAAGAGTATTTCAATAATGTTGTATTAAAATGGAGTCTTATGTAGCCATCAGGATTTTTTCATGACAAAGGTGTGCATTAGGGATATGTTCATCTTTTATAATCATTTTTGAGTCTTTTAAGGTTACTAAGATACTTTCACATTGAAAGTATACCCTAAAGATATTTTAGTAATTTACATTAACACCAAGTCCTATATGATCACTAGGATGCTTCTATGCCGAAGGTGCAAAATAGGAATATGTTCGTTCTTTTATGATATCACCGAGTCCTTTAGGTTACTAGGATACTCTCATACCTTAGAGACATTTTAGTAATTTACCTTAAAACTGAGTCTTTTAAAGTTACTAGGATACATTTATGTTAATTGTATATTTTAAGAGACATTTTGGTCTCTTCGACCAAATTCTAGTCTTTAGATTCCAGTTTCATATATATAGTTGGAACCAAGTCTTTCGATATTTTTTTCTTATTATATTTTTATAAAACTAGAGGTTTTAAAATTATGACAATATCTCTAAGTTAAAGTAGTATGTGAAATTTCTCCCAACATATGAGAGGGATTTTATGAATTATTTTAATTATCAAATATCCTTTTTTAAAATGAGAATCAAGATTTTTCAGTTTTTTTGAAAATAAAACCTTTCATATTCCTTCAATCCTCCGATGGGTTACGTAAGATATTTTGATTGTTAAAATAAAATCTTTCATATTCTTTCGATCTTCTAGTGGGGTATGGAAGATCTTTGACCTTTCATATTCCTCCAACTCTTTGGTCAAGTATGGAAGATATTTTAATTTTCAAAAATATTAAAAATCAGGTTTTCTCAAGTGGAATAATAAATTTATTTTATAAAATTTTATATGGGAATTATAGGTAAATGTCAGATAATGAAATCAAATGAAAATCAAAATTTAAGTTAACATATAATTATTATGTACCAATTTATGAGCATCACATGAGGGTCAATTTTTACTTGTGATTGTAATCAACTCTAGACCTTTTCATATGATCTTAGCATTAATGCAGGCCTCAAAATTTTTTTAAGGTTTTATAACTTTAACATAGACTCCGATAGCAACCAACTCATCTAGCCCAAAATAGATTGTGTGGGGAATCCAAAATAAATGGTCATTTCATAACGACTATTTAGGGTTAAGTTGAGTGAACAATTCATTTAGGCGACCTGATTCTTGAAAAATAATAATAATAATAATAATAATAATATGGCCCCTAAAAATAAAAAATAATATATCTAATAATGATATATAGATATCTATATATCAACAAAGATTACACCCCCTTTTAAGTTTGGCTGATCTGGATTTATATGTCGGCCATGTTGCAACACTAACAAAGAGTAAAATAGTTTTACTTCATTATCGATCTTTAATATAAAGAAACTTGTTTCCAAGCTTAAGTAGTGGTCCAACTTAGTTAATATGAATTTGGGCTAATTTTTAATTATATATATGATTTATGATATATAATATATGAGTTAAAAGACTAAATAATCTTGAAATCTTGAAAACTGTAGAGTTAAAAAGATTGGTAATTTTTATTAGAAAAAAAAAAGAGCCTAGGAGTTACCACCACATTGTTGTTGAAAACCTGACTAAACCTTCCTTTGTTCTTGCTTCTTCATTTTTCATGATCTATGGTGACCAAAAATTATTCTAAAGTTATTATGGCCACAGAGAAAAATCAAGAAACCCTATAATTGTTGCATTTAAGGTTTTTTTCTCTTTTTTATTTACCTTAAATTATGTTAGCCCTTTTTCTTGGAGAAAAACTCAAAAAATTTAATCCTTTGATTATGATCCCGAAAGATCAACTTGCTAGCACAAGTAAATCACTGAACCTTTTAAAGGCTTCAATATTCATTCGCATGGATCACCATTAGAGGAAAGACACTTGTGCTTTTCTTGGCCTTGGAGAAATTTTGATGTGACCATGCCGTTGAGATCATGCAAGGAACGACACGCTCAGAGCTATAAGTCTCTGAGTAAGTATGATCTCTATCAGATTTGTGAATTTTAAATTGTTAATATGGGCACATTTATATCTCAGCCTAAGATCCTGCAAAATTTCGGGTACTTCTTATTTAATTTTGCTGCACATATTTTATTGTTTATCTATTCTTTATTCCTATTTCAATATGCATGAGCTTGAACTTTCCAATATCATTCACCTTCAGTATGCTTCATGTCATACACAAAACTACTTTACCTTAGGCATCCATCAAAGTGGATCTGACCATGATGATCTCTAAGCATGAGAATTCACATATAAAGAGGCATAGTGCCACAAGTCTAAGGATCGCTTACATTTCTAGCACATAAAATTATTTTCATAGACACTCGTGTGATACACCACATGAAACTCTCATAACAGGTCATGTTTAGCATACTTATTACTATAAAAAGCACCTATATACCTAAGTATCTCTGAACTTTAACGCATAAGACCAGTTGCATGGATCTTATACATGAAGGCTTAACATATATTAGTCTTTGTGCATTGTCAATACCTTATCTTGATAATACAATAACCAAAAATAGTTTTAGAAATATAGCTTTGATGCCTAAAAATCTCACTATTGTAACCTTTTACAATTCTTTTACAAGGCCAATGTGTTTCATGGTCTTTATCTTCATAAGACAAGAATAACAATTATCTTAAAGCTTATGGATAAAGAAATACGAAATTTACATTAATAGTCAATAAAATATGTAACATGAAAATATAAAATCGCTCGTGTATTATAAGCAAATGGGATTGGCTCACAAGGCTAACACTAACATTACAGCCTCATCCATCATGGTCTAATGATGTATACTTGATGCCTTCAATTTTTCAAAGCTATGTATAAGGTGCATAGTTATTATAACTAGGACATTTTTATATAGTTTAAGATTTAATTGATGTGCAAGAGTCCTATATAGTTTACACTTTTGTATTACATCAATGTATATAACATCAGTAAACATTTTTATATGAATGAATTTAATATTTTAAGTTTCTTTATATAAAACTTGTACATGTACATATCCATAACTATATGTACATATAGTTTTTACTTTATGCACATATAGCACAACTATATATATATATATATAGTAAATATAATATGTATGCATATCCCAAAATTGACAAGGGTTAGTTCTCTTTGTGAAGGTATTAGTTATCTTATTGCAAAAGACATAAATCTTGTTCAACATGGTCGAATGTTGCATAGTGGTTAATTTCAGCATTTTTGGCCTAAAGGGTTTGTTCATGTGATTAAGGTGATGAACAACCCTCAGAAAAAAGAACTAACTCTTTTTGCCAATAGCACTAATTTAAGAAAGGTGAACGACCCCTAGCATCAAGGAACCAACTCTTTAGGAGAAAATTACATAACATTAAGGAGATGAACTAACCCTAGCATAAAGGAACCAACTCTTTATAGAAAAAATGCAGAAGTTTCAGGAAATTAACTGGCTCCCTAGCATAAAAGAATGACTCCTTAAAGGATAATTGCACAAGAGTAAGGAGATGAATTAACCCCTAACGTAGATTTTCTACTAGATATTGCCAAAAAATCTAATATTTCCAAATATCTATTTTCTACTAGATATGACAAAAAAAATCTTATATTTCCAGTCATGGATCAAATTCAACCAAGTTTTAAACGACTATAAAACTATATTACAATTATATAGCTCTAGTTTCATTACAACCATAAAACTTAGCTTAAAAATCTATTTAAACAAATATAAATATTAAACATTAAGTTCAATTATAGCTTTAATGTCACAAATACATGAGCAATAATTTGGCCATAAACTTGACTATGATGGTGAAGGAGGATGCGAACTCAGATATCAACTAAGGCTTTATTTGGATTCCATCTCACCTGGTGAGATGGAATCCTAGGGCTATATTCCCTTGACAACCATTTGTGTCCTATTTAGGACACAAATGGGGCGGCACGGTGGAGTAAGTCCACCATGCCGTAGGCTTCAAATCCCACTAGAGTTTAAAGCTCCCATGGAAAAAAGGCACTCCCACTTTTACTATTTCAACCCTTGTAGGTTGATTTTGATTTTAATTAAAGAAAATATATAATAAAATTGATTATTATATAATAGTTATATAATAAATATTTAATAAACATGCTTTATTTTATATAATATATATAATTAATAAGAATTAATTAAAAATAAATAGTTATATCAATAATATAAATAAATGCAAAAATATTATTTGATATATTTTATTATTTTTTTAATTAATATTAATAAAATTATTCTTTTAAATGAATATAATTTAAAATAATTTTTATTATTTATTAATTTCATAAATATTAGATAACTAAAATTTTCATTATATATATATACACATTTTAATCCAATATCTTTAATTGTCATTTTCTCTTCTTACAATAATTCACCCTTCCACCACTGTTGCAGTTGAATCCAAATATATATCCCACCACTAATTTTAATCTCACTGCTACAATAACTAATCTTGCTACCACTGCTATTTTTAATCTAACTAGAGCCAATCAATCACTCTTCCAAATGGATCTTAAATGGATGAACTCCTGACAAGTGTTACCATAAAACCTATAACAATAACATGATCAAGATATCTATAATTGGATAAAGAATGTGACCTTATAGATAGAAGCAAATTATAAATCCCATCATTATAATGGTAAATGAAGCTAAAAAACATTTGGATATAGTAGATAATTGAAACAACTTATCACAGTTGTATAATATACTATACAACTAGGTGATATTAGCTATGCATATTTCTTATTTCCTTATGTGCTTTTGAAAATAAACACTAATACTATGTATATATCATAATAACTGAATGTATATATAGAAAATCTATAGTATGTACATATGACATAACAATATGCATACATGACTACAACGAAATGTACATATAATTATAACTGAATGTATATATCAAATAACAGTATGTACATATCACTATAATATTATGCACATATTACAATAACATAATGTACATATCATAATAACAGTGTGTAAATATGATAACAATAGCCTAACCCTAACTCAATCCCTTCACGAAAGGAACTAACCCCTTTACAAAGAGAACAAGTCCTTTCACTAAAAAAAATTAACCCCTTCAACCTTAACTCAATTTTTGAGGGAACCAATCCCTTCACAAAGAGAACCAATCCGTTTACAAAAAAAGCCAACCCCTTCACAAATGGAAACTACTTTTTACTAAGAGAACCAACCCTTTCACCAAGGGAAACAACCTCTACCTTAAGGGAACTAACCGATTCCCAAAGATAATCAATCCCTTCACTATGTGAACTTACCCTTTCATTAAGAGAACCAACCCTTTTAAGAAAATATGATCACTTATGTGAACATAAAAATATAACGCTATGTAACTATATATATATATATTATAGAAGCATAACGTACAACTATTTTAGTACTATAGACATATGGCTACAACTGAATATACATATAACTATAACCATATGACTATTACATATGACTTGAATTAAGTGTATATAACCCTAAACCTTAACCATAATACCTCCATACAACTTTTTTTTAAATGATTAAAAACTAATAATTTGATAAGAAATTCTTTAATAAAATAAGCTAACTTATATGCATATATAGCTATAGTATAACTATATGTACATTTTATAAAATGTATGGCAAAATGCAATTCTATCCTATGGGTGCAACAAAAATATATGCCAAAATGCAACTTTAAATTTCAACTAGAATGCACATATCACTATAAACTATATGCACATATCATAAATGCATGAGTTATATATATATATAACTATAAAAATATTTTTACATAAGACTCTAATAGTATGTACATATCACAAATTTAACTCTAAAAACCAATTAACTACTTCCCAAATCATTCAAAGCTACTCTATAATAAGAAATTTACTAAGAAAACTTCAAACAAGCAAGTCGCCATATATGTACATGTAAAAATAGTACATATAAGATAGCTATATGTACACTAAATGAAAATATATGTACACTTTTGTATTGCAACAAATTCAATTCTAAACCCCAATAACTTACTTCATAAATCATTCAAAACTACTCTACAATAATAAGACATGTTAAATTCTAAAAAACCACCTAAAGTTTCATTATCACAATTACATATCCAAAAGTCACTAATAGAATTAGGTATAAGAGTGGAGGAGTATGACAAAGAACATCAAGATGCCTTAATGTTGATTAAAAGTATATCATTGGATTTAAAAGGAATTTTTTTCTAATTGTAATTGATACTGTTTTGATTTATTGAATTTGATTTTAGAGAAAGTTAAACTTAGTTTTAGGTCAATGCAGAGACTAAACAGCGTCTACTTAACTAATCAGTAAAATAAAGAAATTATCAATAATATTTGCAACATAAGCACCAAGCATACACAATGAACAACACCTTAAGCAAAGAACTGAATTAAGTTAGAGCTTAATTACCATATCTAACTTGTCAAATTAGTTTAAAAGTCGTAGTACCATCCCCTGTGTTCTTCTTTTGCCATTACAGCTAACAAAGGAGGCCACCCTACTGCCACCTACTTTCTTTTTATAGTTATCAAAATGCCACCAATCCTAGGTGTTGATTAACAGCATATGACAGATATGATTTCTTATGTTAAAAAATAACCCATTAAGTATTTTAAATAAATAATCAATACCTAGAATAAAAAAAATGTACCTACTTAGCTAAAATATTATAAAAAAATAAAGAGATGTGGTGATGAAAATTTAAAGATTGGTAAAAAAGAGTCAAAATTTTACATTGGAGATAAGGCGATTGTTGAAGAAGAGAGAAGCAAACCTAACCTAAGAAAAATTTTTGAGAGAAAAAGTAATGGAATTATTGTTTGATAAAAAAGAAAAAGAGAGAGAAATTCTAAACCAAGGAAAGCTTAAACAAAGGAATTGGGGGAATAAATGTGAATATGGTAAGGGCAAATGTGGGGAAAGAGCTAAGGGAAAGGTTTCACTAAAAGTAATTATGTCTGCTCCTTCTTTTAAAATTTTGATGGTTTCCATTTCTTTCTTTCATATTATTATTTTCTATTACACCTTTTAATAAAAGTTCTTAGTCTATTAGGGCTTTTTCTAATTCTCCCAAATCTTATTTCTTATTTTTTATCTTTACTCTTTTTTTACTTTTTTTTTATAAAAAATCTTCCCACTATATCTTCCGTCGAACCTTAAAATAAAAAAATTGAATTTCTTTTTCAATTTCATGTCTTTTCTTTGTTCTTTTGTTGTCAATATTTTGATTTTTTTGGTCCAACTAACGAGTGCCTATAGGGACCCTTTAACCACCCAAAACTTTCTTTTTGAAAAATTTTTTTTATATCAAATCAATTACTTTTAGGGGATTTAAGAAAAAGTATTGTAATAATTAAACTTTTCCTTTTTTTTCCCATTTTTATTTCAAAAAATTTTAGTAAAAGAATTTTCATTTTTGCTTATATTTGATTGATGCCTTCCAAATTTTTTGTGGTTTTTTTATTATTTTTAGATTTTGCTTTTAAATATTTTTACTAGTATAAATTAAAATTTTAATCCTTTTTGGTATTATTTTTCTTGTATCTATTTTACTTCTATGAAGAATTCATTGGTTTAACTTTAATTTTGGTGGTGATTATGGTGGTACGTGAGGATTTGTTTTAATTTGTTTATGAAATTTTAGGGAAAAAAGCCATTTTTAATGTCGAATATAGAATCCATAATTTTTTAACTTAAAAAAATTTAAAAAAAAAAATTGCTTAAATAAAAATATAACATTTAAAAAAAAAGTGTCACTTCTCAGCATCATTAGTGTCAAGTGACATTCATATCATGTTTGGATTGTAGTAAGGATAGTAGACGGAAAATTAGGTAAAGCAAGGGAAAAAGGAAACCGTTCCTTATTTGGATATTTTTTATTAAATTAGAGAAAATAGAGGAACTAAATATCCCTTGTTTTCACTTTTAATATTTAGTTTTTTTATTTACTTAGTTTGGGGACACTAAAAGGAAATGAAAGTTAAAATAATTTTTAATTTGTAAAATATATTTTTTTTACCCTCTTCATGTTTTATATAAATTTGGATTATTATGTAAAAAATAACATTGTTGGAAAACATTATTTTAATAAATATTTTCCTTTCCTTTTTACTATTTGACTAAACAATGGTTGTTAGAATATCTTTCTTTTCCTTTCCTCTAGGTGGTTTTTAGTATGAGGTGATCTTTTTAAAATCAAAGGTGATTTAATCACGGTGATTAAATTATCATGTTTAGTAGTAACCAATGAATGCTTCATGGTAATAATCTTAAATCACCAAGAGTGATTAGATTTCCCCATTGTGAGTGATCTAATTCCCATCTAAAAATGTGAGAAAGTTTTATTATTGAGGTAGAGTGATACTCAAGATTGTAGTAAAATGAATTTGCTCTCGAAGTGATGTCTAGCAAATATATTTCTTTACAAATTGTAAATTTTATAAAAAAAATCTCACTTTAAATCATCTTATACAAGATAACTTATGTGATAATTAAATATACATGTGTTAAGACTTTGAATTATACTCATAAACACTAGCTTTGATCTTATAATTTTCTATAGAAAAATAAATTCTTATTTTATAAATTGTTCATTCAATAAAAATTGAAATCATTAACAATAAGGTCACTTTTAGTGTTAGACATTAAATAACCTTATTATTGGTGTTATATATTAAAAAAATCTTTTTTTTGGAATACCAAATGCAGTGATTTAAGATCATTAATGATATATTATATCATACCAAACACTATAATTTAGGATCATTAGTAATCAAATCACCTTGTAATCATATTACCATGGTACTTAGGTTATGATAGTAATATTAACCATGATACCAAACATTTTTTGATTAATTTTAGCTCTCAAACCAGAAGGTAAATATACATTTTTTTTCCTTTTTTCAACCCATCTCTTCTTTTTTTCTTTTCTTTTTTTTCTTTATTATTGTCCATCCAAACATAGGCTTAACGGCATTCGAAAGTCATCTACACTATTATTAATACTCCTGACTTAGTGACATGAATAAGTGATACCAACTCAACTAAAAAATTAATTGAAAAATCAAATAAATTCTAAATTAAATACTTATATAATGAATATAATATTATGTCTTTAAAATTTTTATATAACATATATTTCAAAAAATCTTAATCTTTAAAAAATTAACACTCCTTGAAAACCGTTTTACATATAATTTTTTTCTTCCAAATATATATTTTCTGGACTTTTTTATTAAAATAATATAAAAAATTTTTGTTTACGAAAATAGAATGTTTTCAGATTATTTATCAAAATAGGTTAATTTTGAAAAGCTATTGAAAAATCGTTATTTCAAATAACGGTTTCTCAACATTAAAAAATTATAAAATTTAATTGAAAAATCGCCAAATCAAATGGCAATTTATCAATATCTAGGTGAAAAATCATCATTTAATAAGACGATTTCTTAACTTCTATTTTTGGCAGTTCATTTGATTTCCCAACACACCTAACGTATATATATAATTATATAAATTTTTGAAAAAATTTCAAAAATAAGAAAA
>JAQSVH010222462.1:0-13682 GCA_029448705.1 Adansonia digitata
CCTTAAGTAAATGAATTTGATCATCCTTCCATCTCTGGTGGCCAAACCTAGCAAGCAAAATAGTCGCTATGGAATTTCGGTAAAGGCACCATGTATTTAGAGATGTTTTAAGCTTTACACATCATAGAATATTTAGCTAATTAAGTTTCTTTGGAGTATAACCTAAATTAAACTCTTTTAATTGTCAAATAAAATTTTTTTTTATCTCATATAATTATCATCTAACTAAAAATAAGATGAATAAATAAAAACCATTAAGCTAAGTTAAATAATCCTCTTATGAATTTTTATCCAAATAAAATTCATAAACTAAATTAAAATAATTTTTCTTTAATAATAATTTTATTAGTATTGATTATCTAAGTAATTAATATTTCAATAAGATTATTAAGTAATTTTGGCTAGGATAATTTCACCATATAATGTTTTAATTTGGACATTATCCATCTATACATAGTCTTAATTTGGATAGTATGTCTAAATTATAGACATTATCCACCTAGACATAGGATGTCTTAATTTAGACATTATCTAGATAACACAATCCTATCTACTATGTATTAAAAAGATAACAAAATCTTAGAATTTGCAAAAGCTAAATTTTTATCTTAAATTAATTCTTAATTGAACCTTTTAATTAGTCTTTCATTTAATCATCTTTTCTTTTATTTAAGTCAAGCTTAATTAAATCTTGATTTTAGTTCAACAATATCATCCTATTGTGTGTAACTCGTTAGGTTCCCAAAATGTTGGCAATGAACATATTAATCTAATTAATCACGTTCGTAGATCAAGAGCGAGATCTAGTAACTTGTCATTACCACCTAAATGTTGAAGAGTCAATGTGACCTCATCTAATCCTATCAGTGACTAGCCTATCAGTGTAATATGGTCTTTTCACAACATATCTCGGAATAAGCATGAGCATGGTGCAATGTCTACTCATGCTTCAATCCATGTTTAATCTTGTAACTCTAGGTTAATGATCATGGATCTATAAAAAATAATTCCTCATAATTCAATATGTTCTGGCCAGAGACCTTAATCCAATTAACCATAGTTAAGGCTATTTGAGATATGTCTCCGATGTCAATTGGAGTGGTGAATCCTCTCTAGATCAATAATCCATCCACCATATAGAACATGCCATACATGATGTACCCTACATTAAGTATCCATTTATTGTAGACCCATTTTAGGCAAATCTAAGTATAATATTCCTCATACGAGATGTCTTAGTATCATAAGTCTAAGGACTACTTGCACAACTAGGACACTTGAGTGACTAATACCAAATGGAGTTCTTAAATGGGCCATGTTCAGTGAACTTGTTTCCACAAAACAAGTGCCTATATGCTATGCCAAAGTATCCCATATACTTCAACTTATGACACCAGTTGCATGCATCACATGTATAGAGGCTTAACATATACTAGTCTTTATGCGTTATCAATGCCTATCGTGACAATATGATGAATTAGAACATTTTTAGAAGCACGACTTTGATGCATAAAGATCTCGCAATTATAATACTTTACAATTTCTTTGCAAGGCCATTATGTTTCAAAGGCTTTATCCAATTAATGTTTACATGATAGTCAATCACGCCACTAACATGAAGGAAAACCTTTGTCACCATAACATAGTAACATGTATGTATAATTAATTAACTGTGTATACCATGTCTTAATTCGATTAGTTCAAAGGCATATGCCAATAAGAAAAATGTCTAATGGTTGATAAACATTGACATTTTATGATTCGACACTAATGCGGGGCATTGTATCATGGCAAATCTTATGCCTAACCATAATGAACCAAAGATCAATGCTTTGATAACTAAAAAGGCCCAATGGGTGAAAAAAAGAATTGAAAAAGTTAAAACATCTATGGAGACCATTTGGCTCTCTAGTAAAGGCTAAGTTAATTTGTCTAAATAGAAAAAAGGTAGAAGATAAGTCAAGTAATTTAATTTTCTTATGTAAATTCCACACGATTCATGATAAATTCTATAAAATTATGTTGAATTTAAAACCATGGTCTAGAAAATGATGGACAATGGGGAGATTAAGTTCTATAAAGAGCATAAAAACAAATAAGAAGGAACAATCAACATAACTAGAGGAAGGCCTTATAACCCTAGTATGGAATCAATCGACCTTTAGTTATAAATTATGACAAATTGACACTTAGTTTTGTTAAAGAAGAAACGACACCAAAGATAATTATTGAAGCTCCAATGCCTAGGTTTAGCAAAGAAAAAAAATCAAGAAAACTGAAAATCAATTCGATCTGTAGTGTATGATTCATATTTTATTAAATCTTATTCAATTTTTGTTTTGATATTGATTATGTATATTCAATTTGATTTAGTTTTTGATTCATAAATTAAAAAATCACAATTATTTAAATAAATTCTTTCTTATTTAATTTTTATTTTTTTTATAACATAAAAATAAATGTTTCATTTCTAAATTATTATAAAAAAATTAAAATTACTATTGACAAATATATTTTTAAAAATTTTTAAAATTCAATAAACCAAACCAATTCGAAATGGTTAAATTCAGTTCAGACCAATTCGATTTACATGATTTTTGATTTGATTTTAGTTTGACAAAAATCCTGAACACTACATATTAACCATAAATTTTTTTGAAAACTGATCTAAATTGATGTTACCCCTATTAACGCCCTCCCCATACAAAGAAAATAATGAAGGTCTAGGGAACTGTTAATGCAAAACAACCACCGTAGAAGTTGTGACACACTAATTGGTAGCTATCGATGTCATAAGGGTAACCACATGATCCAAATTAATAGATGCTACATGCTTGAGACTATTAAATCTAAGATAAAGCAAAAGGTCAACGAGTAAAATTGTTGCAAAATACATCGATGACCAAAGAATGTTGCAAAAAACACCGAAGACCAAAGATTGCCTAGCGTCACCAATAGATAAAAAAGAGCCAGTAGAAAAAAAGCTATTAAATGCCTTAAATTCATAAAGCATAATGAGTGCAATATCGTTGAGTAATTGAAGCAGCAACCAGTAAAAGCCTTTATCTTGTCATTGCAATTAAGCTTTAAGTCAAATCAAAAAGCTCTACTAAAGATATTAACCCAAGCTTACATGACTTACAAAATATTGGTGTACAAGCTTAACTAATGTGAAGAACATCATGGCAAATAATTTCATTTCCTTCATGGTGATGAAATTTCGTCCATGAAATCTACCAAAGCTCTACATATAAAAAACTTTTGCAAGAGGCTTATATTACCAAATGTGCTCAATGATAATGGGTTTGTGCTCATTATTATGCTTTTAACAACCTTGTCATTATTGCAAGTGGATATGTCCCACATAAAACACAGCCATACGATGGTCAAGGCTTTGGATAGAGCCCTTTGTAAAGTCATAGACAACACACATCTTACAATTACTTGCTATGCAAACCTTGGATTCATTCTATTAAGGGCAGAGTCTTCATACCTTCACCAAAAGATCAAATTTGCTTTAGAAGACTAAATAGTTAGCATGACAAGTGAAAAAAACAAGATTACAATAGTTTTTATCAAAGCTCTATACATTGAAACTAGTACAAAGGCTGCATGATGCTCATTTCAAGCTTTTGAATTCATCAATACCATATTTTAGTTGAAATGCCTATATTCGTAAGTTTTATTTATTAAGGAACACTTCGATAGGTCTAAAGTTAACAGTAGGCATAGGCTGCTGAGTTAGCAAGGAATTATAAAGGTATTTCTAAGTACTAAAGTTATGAATATCATTGAAAAAAAAAGTAATCATGGCTTGGGATTTATGCTAATAGACATGAGAAGAAGAAACTAATGGACAAGCATAAGGAAGAAAAGGTTCGTTTAGATATTGAGGAAGGAATTGGAATAGAATTCAACTGCCAATTGACCTTAAATGGAAAATTTCCATTCCAAAGGCTTAAGTAATCTTAGAGTAGACATAGAGGAGTTTTGTAATATGCTAGTGATATTTAAGAAAGCTTACAATCAAAGAAAATGTCGAGAACTTGAAAAAAGATCACAAGATTTGGCAATACGTTGCAAGATTTATGCTAAAGAATTAGATTGCAATTGAACGTTTTATAGTATTTAGTTTAATTCTAAAGTAATCTTAAGAACCTATTTTATTTGTTTTGCCTTATGATTTTAAGGTTTCTTTCGTGATAAGCTTAATATGCTAATTATCAATTAAAATGAATGACAACCGTGAAACATTTAATCAATTATGGTCCAGTTTTTGCTTGCTTAAACACTCTTACTCTCCCATCTTCACTCTTTAACTTCTAATATTATTTTTGTTTGCCTATACCATTCTTTTTCTTCCCTTTCTTAGGTGTATCGATGAAAGAGATATGGATGACCCCTTTAACAACTTAGAGGTCGATTTTGAAAGAACCATTTGTATAGGCAATATAGATCTTGAGGATTCCTATAATTATGCCTTACCCTTTGATCTATTAAGGTTGATTAAGAAGAGAACAAGTAAATAATGCCTTATAAAGAATCAATCAAAGTTATAAATTTAAGAAACGAATATGATAGAAAAAATTAAAATGAGAGCCGTTATCTTATTTTTCACAAGAAAAAAATTGATAATGTTGCTTTAGGAATCAATGATGTATTTACATAGTCTTACTAAGAAATGCTAGGGTTGAATACAGATATTGTGCTCTATATGCTTCCCTTTGTAGACACTTAATTTTGTCTGAGCCACTTTCAAGCAAATTAGTCTCAGTCTATGACTTCAGGTGATGCACCCATCTCTTCCTTGACCAATTTTTTGACATTCTTAAACTTAGTTGAAAGGTTATAAAATAAAAAAATAATAAAAATAAAAATAAAAGAAGGGTGACTGCTGGATTCGTGTTGCTAGGTATTAGGCAACATAAAGCTAGGTAAAAAATCAGGGAAGGCTTGAAATGCCTAGGGACTATATACAAAAAATGGTAAAAAGTCATTTTCATGGAATTTATTAAGATGTATTGATACATTTCGTTAATGTATTTTTACATTTCATTAATCTATTGATACATTATTAGGTTTTGATCATTTCAGGCTTGGAACGTTCATTGCATTGATACAAGGCCATATGTATCAATATAAATGCCCATTGTATTGATACAAGGCTATATTATATCAATATAGTGTCATGTTTTTCATGGATTTTTGGTTCTAGAAGTAGTTGTATCGATATAAACACCAAATATATCAATACTGGATGACATATGTCACCATGAACAAGCTTTCCTAATGGCCTTAGATTACTTCATAACGATGTAAAAGGTCCTTCAATAACATTTTTACATGAAAACATAAGCATGAAATCCACCTATGTAGCTTAAGCCATTAAAGATTTAATGAGCTTGGAATCAATGAGTTTAATGTTCTAATTGTGTTCAGAAGTAAATGGTATTTAGTTTGGTTATCTTCAAACCATTTTAAGTTTGGTTTGACTAAAACGCACAGAGATGCCATTTTAGGTTAGAGTTAAAAGCTCTTTGTTGTGTTGAACCAAGATATGGCTTTTTTATGTAAGGTTTCTTCTTGGGGGCATGCAGCTGAGTTTGTCCACTTAACTTAGCTAAAACCATGCCCCAATAAGAAAGTTTTAGTTGCTTTGACCAAAACGCCTAAGGTTTTGAGAGACTACTAGCAAGAAACTTAGGTAAATTATCAAAAAGTGAGTGAAAGTGCCTTAGGATACCAAACAATTAGCCAAAGGTGCTTGTAAAACTCTTGGGACATCAAAACAAAAGAAATCTGGTTCTCTATTAAGAAAACTAAAAAAAAAGAAAACAAGACAAAAAAGAGAAAAATAAAGGAAAAAGAAAGTATTTCTTCAAGTCTGATCTAAAGTGGTTTCTCTACTTGTTTTCTACTTTTGTTATATTCATTTCTCTCTTCATCTTATGTGAGCTTGAGGATCCTAAGCCATGCTTAGCTGATTATTTGAGCTAAAGTGCAAAAAGCCATGTTTATGTCCCAATCTTAGGCTACGATATTCAAATGTTTTCTTTTGGTTTTTTTGGGCTCATTTTTTATAAAAATTTCTTAACAATCAACTTTTTATCAGAAAAACTTTTTTTTCATAGATTTCAAAATAAGTTGGCATAATTTATGGTTTTTCTACCATGTTACTTTCCCCCTTATTGCCTTTCTTAGTTATCCTATGCCATGCATTTATATCATTTCATGCACTTTAATGTCATTGAAGTAAATTTTGATGATCTAAGACCCTTTATGCACTTTATGTATTTTAGGGTCATTTTAATAATTTACCATGTTTTAAGACCACTTATGTAATTTCACGTATTAGGGTCATTTTAGAAATTTGCCATGTTTTAGGGACTTTTATGTAATTTCATGCATTTTAAGATCATTTGATCATTTTTATGTTTTAGGGACTATTACATAATTCCATGCATTATGGCTACATTTAACATTTCTAAGCATTTTAGGGTCCTTTAGGCTATTACATGTACATTAGGGACCATTTAGCAATTTTTTTTCATTTTAGGGCCATGTAGGTTATTTTCATGATCTAGGGACCATTTAGCATTTTCCATGCATTTTAAGACCATTTATGATAGTTTCCATGATCTAAGGTCATTTTAGAGATTTTCATCACTTTAGGATCATGTGGGAACTTTCATGTCAAAACATGTTCATTTGGGGTATTTAGGTAATACTACTTTAAAATTGAGTCCTTAGAATCATGTGAGAACTTTTGCATCAATACATGTTTGTGAGGGTTATGTGGGGATTTTCGTGTTGAAACATATCCCTTAGGGTTATTTCAGTAATATTACCCAAAAGCCGATTCTAGGATTATGTGGGAACCTTTATGTCAATACATATCCATTAGGATTATACGAGATTTTTCATGTCGATGCATGTTTTTTTAGAGTCTTTTAGGTACTGTTACGCTAAAAACCTAGTATGATAGTAATAATTATAATACAGGTTTTAAATAAAATTCGAGGCAATATTCTCGAGTGAAAATAGGTCATAGGTATTCTTTCAGTACATGGAAGTCACCTCATTAGTTATTTTAAACAAAGGAATACTCTCTTTAAACAACTAAATCATAATTTTAAATTTCTTGAAAAATAAAAATTTTGTATTCTTCTAGCTTTCTAGAAATGTGTGGAAAATATTTTGGTTTTCAAAATCGATTAACACCCGATTTGCTTTTAATTAGAAAAATAATATCAATTTCAAATAATTTTAAAATTGAAATTATAACTATCGAGAAATTAAAATCAATTTTAATCAAGATTTAAGATAACACACGATTAATAGATATTATTTTACGGGTATCACAAAGGGGACATATCTCACTCTGCATGTAACCGACTCTTGAACTGTTTTCATATAAGTCTCTGGTTATTAAGTGGACTTAGTAGTTTGTTTTCTAGTGTTTCTAGCCTTCTAAAGATGAACTTCAATACGTGACAAATCTTACCTAGCCAAAATAGATTGGTGGCGATGCCAAATCATTTTAGACAAGTGATTTGATCCAACAATTAAGTCCCATTCCAATACAAAAATAAAAAAAAGTCACCTGTCTAAGTTTGGCATATTAGATTTGCATTCCATGCATTATGGCACCTTTCAAATCAAAATACATATCACTTTAACAAATATTAAAGAGGATGAGACCAGAGATTTATAAAAATAAAAGAAAAGGTCAAAAAACAATTAGAGGCTGGATTTCTTGAGTTAGGAAAATATTCACAATGGGTAGCTAATATCATCTTAATTTCAAAAATAATGAAAAGGTAAGAATATGTGTCGATTATCGAGATCTAAATTGGGAAAACTCGAATGATAACTTTTGCTTCCTACATATTGGCACTTTGATAGATAACAATGCAAGGAATTCCATATTTTCTTTAATGGATGAATTTTTTGTGTATAATTAGGTCAAAATAGCATAAAAACATGGAGAAAACCATGCTCGTGACAATGTGGGGGCCATTTTGCTACAAAATACTACCACTCAAGCTTAACAATTTTGGGCCAATACTAAGGAGCCTTTATGACTTTATTCCATGATATAATGCAAAAAAAGATAAAAGTATACGTGGATGATATGATTGCCAAGTCACCAAATAGGCAAGAACATAAGGAAAATCTTTATAAGCACTTAAAAAGGTAGAGAAGGTTTCAGCCAAAGCTTAATTTTGCTAAGTGCACCTTCAAAGTAACATTAAGAAAGTTTCTAAGCTTTATCATTAGTATGAAAAGAATAGTAGTTGATCTTGATAAATTTAAGGCCATATAAAATTTTCTATCTCTTTGTACAAGCAAAAAAATGAGAAGTTTTCTTGGTAGATGGAATTACATCGCTAAGTCTATCTCCTAACTAATAAACAAGTGCAACCCTTTTCTTCACTCTTTTAAAAACATAACTTGGAAAATGGGATAAAAAGTGTCCATAAGCTTTTGACAAGGTAAAAGACTGCAGTCTACCCTCTATGTTAGTACCTTTTGTTTTGGGTTGAGCGCTGATATTGCATTTAGTATCCTTTAAGAAGTCCATAGGATGTCTATTCGAGTACCAAGATGAATTTAAAAATAAAGAATGAGCTATTTATTATCTTAGTAAAAAGTTCATTGATTATGAGGTCAAATATTCATTAGCAGAAAAGTTGTGCTACTTTTTGGTATGCACTACATGAAAACTTAAAGAGTACATGTTGTATTATAGCACTTGGTTAGTTATGAACCTTGATCCGATCAAGTATCGCTTTGGAGTACCTGCATTATCTAGATGAACTGCTAGGTGACAAGCACTATTCTCAGAGTATGACATAGTCTATGTGAACCAAAAAGCAATAAAAGATAGTACAATGCTACAATTCCATGCATATCAAGCATTATATGACTAAAATTCATTAAGCTTTAATTTTTTGAACAAAAACTTAATGAATTGAAAGGGGAGGAAAAAATGCCTTATAAAGGGAAGTATTAGAAGATGTACTTCAATGGAGCCTATAATGCCTTAGGTCATAGAATTGGACAGTTTTGATATCCCTATGAAGAGATAATTATCCCTTTGCTAGGTTAGACTTCGATTGCATGAATAATATAATGGAATATGAGGCTTATTTTATGCAACTTCATGCCACTATTGGAAGAAAAATGAAAGTTTTCAAAGCAATTGGTTATTTAGATTAGGTAATTTACCAACTGCATGGAGAATATGAGACTCACGATTGAAAATTGGTTCATTACCAGAAACTCATCTTGGAGCTGGGGGAAGAATTTGAAGAACTTTGGTCACTTATCTTGGGAAAAAAATCAAATGGTAAATGTTGTAGCAACTTTGACCTTTATGTTCAAATTAAATTAAAGGACATAAGTTACCCAATTTTAGATGATTGTGTATTAGTCTTTGGCCCATTATTTGAATGCCAAAGCAAAAGTTAATGGTCTCTAATGGTATTACGACCTTTTACAATACATCAAAGATTGATAATACCCAAATCAGGCCATTGAGAATGACAAAAGGAACCTAAGAATATTGGTATGGCTTTTGTCTTATATAGAGCGTCTTGTACAAGAAAGGCTATGATTAAGTGCTTTTGAGATGTGTGGATGCCATTGAAGCGCAAAAGAGTTTGGAAGAAGTTTAAAAGGGAATATATGGAACCTATGCCAATGGCCATATGATAGTAAAATAGTTTGTGAAATTACGATATTTTTGGATGATCTTAAAAGACAATTGCATTAACATCGAAAGTGTCAAAAGTGCTAGATCTATGTAAACAAGATCCATTTATCATCTTCCTTTATTGCATGTTATGATGACACCTTAGCTATTCTCAATGTAAGGCATGGACATTATTGGTCGAATCACTTTGAAGCTTTGGATGGTCATCACTTCATCCCAGTAGCTATTGCTTAATTTACTAAATGGGTGGAAGAGGCCTTTTATGCTAACATAACTAAGTTAGTAGTGTGTAGATTCATCCATAAGGAAATTATATGTCGATACAAACTACTTGAAAGAGTTATCAACAATAATGCCTTCAACTTGAAAAATAAATTGGTGTAAGTATGCACATGGTTCAAAATCAAATACCATAGCTCCGCACCTTACTACCTAAAAATGAATGGGGTTACGGAGGTGGCTAACAAAAACATAAAAGAATTATGAAGAAAATGACAAAAACTTATAAGGATTGGAACAAAAAGCTATCTTTCACTCTCTATGCCTATTAAACCTTGGCTTGAACGTTTATTCATATCTTTCTCCCTTGTTTATGGTATGAAGGTTGTATTACCAATTGAAGTGGAGATTCTTTGAAGGTTGTATTACTAATTGAAGTGGAGATTCTTTCTCTATGAGTATTTATATAGGTTCTAGAAAATGCTAAATAAGTTAAACATTGCTATGAATGACTAAACCTCATCAAGGAAAAGAAATTAAAAGCGATCCACCATGGTCAAACATACTAAAAAAGGATTATAAGAGCCTATGATAAAAAAGTTTACTCAATGCAATTTATGAAGAAGAGTTGGTTTTGAAGAAAATTATTCGCATTATAAAATATTTTTAGGGTAAATGGGCTTCAAATTGGAAGGATTGTATGTTGTGAAAAGAGCCTTTTTGTAAAAGTACTAATCTTAGCAAAAATGGACAAGAACCACTTGCCAAGTCCAATAAACATTGATAGCCTAAAAAAGTATTGCGCTTGAAAAGGTTTTTATGATGAAAACCTAAAAGGTTGTTGTAAAACTTAAAAAAAACTTCAGATAAAAATAAGCAAAGATATTCAAGCATACACATTTTTGTTAAATCGAACTCATTTTTTTGCCAAATGATTCCAGCTTTGGGATTAATGTTAGGGTCTTTTTCTTTTTAAATTCAAACTCATCTTTTTTCACAAGGGTAAAATCTTAGGATTAACATTGAGGTCTTTTTCTTTTTATATTTGAACTTGTTTTTTTTTTTTTTGCAAATGGGTCGGGCCTTAGGATTATTATTAAAGTTTTTTCTTCTCTTCAAGTCAAACTCACTTTTCAAAATAGGTTAAGCCTTGAGATTACCATTAAGGGTATTTTTTGCTTTCATTCAATCTAAATTCCCTTTTTGTTCCTTTTAAACCCTGTAAAGTCCTAAAATACCATTGTTAAACTTGACATCATTATTGCAAAATTTGTTTTCAATGAATCCCTCTAAGATATCTACAATCTATTAAATTAATAATCTATTAAATTAATCTTTCTCAGTTTGAGGGGGATTGCCTCATTGCGGCTTATCTTTTTTTTTTAAATTTTGGTTAAGAAAGAAAATAAGAGAAAGAGGATAAATTATCATATCGACCTTAATACACAAGCTGCAAGGCTAACCAATCAAATTTATACTGGTCGATTGTCCTTCCCTTCATACTTACAATTAGCCTTAAGCCTCTAAGTCATCCAATTTTTATTTTCTTCCTTTTCCTCTTAAAACTGTAAAAGCAAACTCTCTCTACAACTCTTCTTTGTACACCTCAAGCCTTTTTGCATAATCCTTTCTTCAACCCCTCTAACCCAAAATCCCTAAAACCTCTAATACCCTACCTAAAGTCAAAGCCTAACCCATATCTTCAATCCTTTAATTCAATGGAATAAAAAGCTTGAGATGGTAGGCAAGACCCCTACACGTGGCTGTTATAAAATCTAAAAAAGATAAGGTCGATAAATCCACCACCATCGTCGATATTGGACTTTCCTTGGCACACTTCTTAGTCTTCATAATAGCCATAGATGCCTAAATTAGCCTTCGAATCCTAGACCTGCTCTTAGGCTTGAGAACCATGGGAATTACATGTTCATTGAGGTCTTCAACGACGATTATCGATTGGACCAAGCATTGGTTCAAGACAAGTGTTGGTTCAAGACAATAACACTAGTGAATGGGTTTTTTTTTTTTGGGATTAAAAATAATCAGATAAGTTAGAGATTTAATATAAATATGATGGGGAAAAAATTGACATGTATTAATTAGGCCTATAGCTTAGGTGATCCAAAGGGTCTATGTAATAATTTTTTTAAGAAAGACATAGAAATTGGGAAAAAAAAAGCAAAAAAAAGAGAGAGAGAGACTTTTTTATTTGTGTTAAATTTGCGTTATTTTTATTATAATCATATTCAATGTATTATAGGTTTATATATATTTTTATGTGTTAATAATTTATATCATGCATATTTTAGTTGCTTATGTATTTGTGCTATGCTCGTGTTATTTTATCATGTTGCATCGTGTTTTAATTATTTTTCCCTTGATGTGTTTATGTTGTATAATCTTCTTGTGTTTTAAAATTATTATGTCTAATTGATGCTATTCAAATAACTTTGAATTTAATGTTACATACTGTCATTTTCATGTTACTTTTTCATATTATGATCATATTCAAGTTATTATATATTTATATAAATTTTGGCATATTAATTATTCATTGTATGTAGATTTGACACGTTAGCCTATATTTTAATACAATGTTCTTGTAATTTTTTTGTCATGTCATGATTTAATTTTTTTTCTTCTGTTGTGTGCAAACAACTAATTTCGTCCGGACTGTTTGTCCTCGAAAGTCCTCAGTATCCGAGAACGAAAATATCATAGCCACTTTGATGGAGGTTAACTTTCACCAGAGGGGTTTCACATTTCTGTAATTTTAATTAGTCATATCTAAATTGCTATATATATACATAGTGGAAAAAATCCATTTTCTTGGGTAAAAAGGACGAATTCGCAAAGAAAAAAATTTTGTTTTTTAACAAGTTCTTAACAAATTTTGGAAATTAACTCTGTGGATGATCTCACGGTTAATTGTCCTAGTTTTAGGAATTTCTTGAGATTTTTCTGAAGAACTCAAGAAATTGGTTGTCGGATATTTTTACCGACATCATTGTGGTCTTATGCCGATTCTCACCCTGAAAAATCATAAATATTCAAGAAAAAATATGTATCAGCATTTTCTAGTCAAACTATAGATTTTATAAATTAATTTTGAATTTTATGGTCTTACAAGTATCATGCTTGTGAATTTTACTTTTGGTTCTTCTTGATATATTTATAAAATTTTACAGTTTATTTTCTTTACCTTAGAAATTAATGTTTTGAATAATATGTGGTCTTGAATTTGTTTTACTTCAATGTTAATGAAATTTCGTAATTTTTCTCGGTGTTAAAATAGGAGTTTTTCTTTACTCATAAAAGTTTTTTGTGGAATCCTCTCGAGTTTCAAATATCAAAATTCATTCAATATTATGGTTTGATTCACATTAAATTAGTTTTGGAAAATTTATTTATTTTCATGAGTTTTGAATTTTTTCTTGAAATTTCCATGTTTCTGAAATACGAAATTTTTTAATCCGTAAATTTTTTTGGGGTGATTTTTCTTGGTTTATGATTTTTAAAATTCATCAAACATTATTATTTGATTCACCTTAATTCAGTTTCAAAAATTCACTCATTTTCATGAGTTTTGATTTTTTCTCTTGAACTTCCCCTGTTTCTGAAAAATCAAGTTTTCTATTCCATAAATGTTTTGGGGGGAATTTTTTTCGATTTAAAATTTTTAAAATTCATCTAATATTGTCATTTAACTCCCATTAAAACAGTTTTGAAAATTTTAATTTATTTC
>JAQSVH010222524.1:0-13676 GCA_029448705.1 Adansonia digitata
ATTAATCACATCTATAATGTATATAAATTTAAAACAAAAATTAAAACATAAAATTATTTGAAAAAAATTAATTAATTTGTCTATAGCACAATTAACTAAATAAAAAGAATTATTTAAATTTATACAAAGTTTAATTTTTCTATAGCACAATAAGTAATGTGATAACGAGCTGAGCACGGACGAGAAAGATAAGAAGATGTCATAGCTTAAAACAAACATAAATATTTTTACACTCAGAGAAATGTCCTAAACCATTTTTAATAATCTATAAAAAAATATCTTATAAATTTGTAAAAATTAATCTAAAAATAATATCTAACTAATAACACCTTAAACCCTATAAATAAAATATGTATATACAACCCTAAACCAAAAAAATAATTTAAAAATAATAATAAAAGAAAAATACCAGATTAATATAGAAAAGAACTAAAAAGCCAAAAGACGTTAAAATAACCACGAAACCTGCAAAACACAAACAAATTAATAAAAAACCATAAATCATAAAAACACTAGCAAAAGTAAACCCTAAAAAATAAAAAATAAAAAAACTTCAAATCGTGGAGAATAGAAAGAGTTTGAGAGAAAAGAAAATTTGGAATTGAAGGAGAAATGAGGACAGGAGCGTCGATGATTGAGATTTATAGTAGAAGTATTTTTTATGGAATTTGAGTTTTTTCGACAGAAAATTTCCTTGGAAAAAGTTTTGCCAATTTGATTCTTCTCCCAATATACATTTCATCGGAAATGATTATTTTCAAAGATATTTTCATCGAAAATAATTATTTTCGATAGAATTATTGACTATTTCTGATGAAAAATTTTATCGAAAATGTTTAAGGTAAGAAATTTTCCTCTAAATCATATCCATCGGAATAATCCATCAGAAAAAGTAACTTTTTCCTATCAAAAATTCCATCAAAAAATTTTTTTGATCAAAATAAAAAATAAATATTTGACTTTTTTATTTAATTACAAAAAATTTTTTAGCAGATTTACCCATTGGAATTTGTAAAATTTCATCAAAAATAAATTTGACGCATATGAACAATTACATACCAAATTTAATTCCAAATGAATTCAACAATTTTTGGGTTTTATATTAAATTCTAATTTTTTTTTCGTATTATGCTCGCCCGTATCATGTAAGCATATTGAGTTTAAAATTACTAGATCTAACCAAAAGAGAAAACATGTTAGAGAATAGGTCTAATCTTAGTTAGCATCTCACAATAATACTGTGCATTTTCCGTACATTTGAGAAAGTCAAGTATGATCATTTAAACTTCGGGTATTATAATTTCATGGAAATGGTACAAACTTACTACTGTTAAGTCAAAGATTGCAACTTTTTAATTAAGTAACCGAGAGGATATTTATCTCATAATCTAAACCGCATTTTATGGAAATATAACTACGTAAGAAGTAATTACAAGCTAATTAATAATTAATGGCAAAAGTATGCTCTAACCAAAAAAAAAAAAAAAGTGTCCAGTAGTTTCTACTTTATAGAAAGAAAAACAAATATTAATTAAAATTTGAAAATAAAATAGTAATTAAATAGCTTTTTAAATTTAATTTAAGCATGTTAGGTTATTATTAACACTATCCAACTCCTGCCATTTGGTCTTTGGACAAATATGAGAGAATAGCAGCACCTATCCTCTATCGAAAAACCAAGTAGAAGAGTTAAACAAAAATCAAACTAATTGTAATTTCCCTTCAATATATCTCCCATTCTTATCGCCAATCAAATCATACTTAATCAAAATAATTTTCATTCTTTCTTCAATCAGTCTAAAGTGAAAGAAAAACACAACAAACCATGTGAGGCCAGCGAAGCATCCACTAATCACAGTCCAAAGCAATTTCATTGCTTTTCTTTAATCCCATGGTATATATAGTATTTGCCCAAATGCTTTTCTTTTTTCCTTCTTTAAATTGAATACCACTTTTTATATTTTTTGTATAAAAAAAAACTCTATCTTTATTTTCCCTACTGAATTTTGATATTGAAGAAAATTTTGACATTTTAACCTAAAAAACTATGACAGACAATTATATTCTTAAAAGATTAAAGGCTTAAAAAATATAATTTTATTATAATTAATTGAATTTTTAAATATTTATTCTTTTCCATTGAACTCTTAGAGGATGAAAATTTACCAATAACCATCATAAATTTTCACCCAATCAAGAGTTCAATGAAATAAAAATAAATGTTTGAGGATCTAATTGAATGAAAACAAAACGATACGAGTTTGAACTCAAGCCTTAAAATAAGGACTTAACATTCAATGCGTTAAGAAATTCAAGGAAATAATGTTGCATTGAAACAAAAACTCCTACACAATTCCTATAGTAAATATAAGAAAAATGTTCACCAAAAATAAATAAAAATTAATCCAAATAGAATTATAGGGCCTACGATCAGAAAAATTAGTGCAACGTGTAGGGCCCATGATCGGAAAACATTAGTGCAACGTGGCGAAATCATAGGGTGGTCGAACTTGGACCAATATGAAACTTGATGTGTCAATTCTATGATTGTGGCCTTTCCTTAGCTCCATTTATTTATTTATTTATTTATTTCAACATCAGAATTTTTTATTTAAAAAAATGGAAAATAATGCTTTTAAAACGCTGTTACTTTAAACGCCGTTAAAAGTAACGGATATGGGTACAAGTGGGCCCCGGGAATCGATGGTCCTAAAATCGATGTTGACGCCTGAATCCCCTTCTACTTTGATCTAATCTTTCTCTCTTTACATGGGGCCACGATAAAGTTCTCACTTCCGCTATGCAGTCGTAGAAACAACGTGCTTTTTTATTCCCCATATAGCTTCAAAAGGACGCTAAGACTTTGCTTGATTTCAACGTGTTTTACAATCGCTATTGATGACTTTCTGGAGCTAAAGTTGACTACATTTCTCTCATGTGGCTGTGCAGGAACCACTTCACTTACAAATACTGCTACTGTAATTATCAAATAACTTTAAGTGTATGAACTTTATAAAATTTTGGGATGAATATGAATAATTTTGAATTTTGATTGTTTCATTACAATGCAATTATGTGATACTCTCCAGGCATTGCTTCGTCCCTAAACTTTTTCTTTCTTTCCTATAAAGTGAAATTCGGTCAATAGAATTGTTACTAGCCGAGTAAGGGGTGCTATTTTTCTTCTCTCAATCGTATTCTTAGTCAAAATGATTAAAATGGACTCACTTCAAAAGTTTTGATAAGTACACTTTCTTATAAAATTTTAATGAAACTTTACTCGGAAATTTCATAGTTACCGGTTAATATGACAATGGTTTAATACTAATCGTAATGTTAAATAAGAAAAAAATCGATTATAATAAATAAAAAAATATTTTTATTTACGTAGAGTTTTTAAATTTTTTAAAATGATATATATTTGTAAGATCTTTTATTTAAAAAAAAGATATTTAATACTTTTCTTAATCTTATTTATAAAATTAAAAAAAAATTATTATCAATATATTAAAAATTAACTTATAGTAAATTTGATTTTTATTGTAAAACATATTTAGATTTGCTCGAGGATTAAAGATGAAATTACTTTGTAAAGAAAATTAAAGACAAATCTCATTTTTAATCAAAACTGTAAATACCAAATTGAGTTTAACGTAAAATGTTGATTAGAAGGTTAAAAAAAAAAGATAGTTTAATAAGAACTTGATCCATTTGATATTTAATTATGGACAATTTTATAGATAAAATTCTTTTTTACGTAAGATTTTTAAAATATAAAGAGATGATTAATGAAGTGTTAAGATGGAGGCCTAGAATGAAGCATTATAACTCTTTCGATAAGACTCCGCATTGGGTTCATTGAGTTGCAAGGTTTTGGTGTACTAATCTTTTTATTATGTTTCGAAAAGCAAATCTAAATAATAATAAAAAATTTACAACATATTAAAAGCTTAAAGAATTACGAATCAAATGAATGTATGTAAGGTTTAAAAAGGGATATAATTCCATAGAATATGTATGTACCTTTTAGATGAAAACTTCTTCAAAAATGAATTAAACCACCTTTTTTTTCTCATTACTTTACCTTTGAAATCATTAATAAACTATATTATTTTAGTCATAAAAATTTGAGATTAAAGTCAAACTCATCACTATACTATGATTCTATATCTAATTTTATAACTTCATTTTTATTGAAAACTTTCATTATATATTAAATTTTAATAGCTTAAGCAAAAAAATAAAAAATAAAAAATTAATTAAATTATTTCATTGAATATTTTCTTAATGCAAATGATAAGTTTATTTCACTGTCCTTAATATTTTATCCAAAAATCAATAAACTAAAATATAATTATAAAATGTAATAAAATAAAATTAAAAATAATAATTAAATTCAATATTTATCCATAATAAAGTAACAAAACTTGATCTTAAATTTAAAAAATTTAAGGGTTGAGAAGTTGTTTCAATTTAAAAATTAAGACATTAGATTTATCAGTAATTACTTACAACGTATTTTTGTTAATAAATAATTAATAAACATTTTTTAAATAAATAAAAATACAAAAGTATTCATTAATATCTAATTATATTATTTAAGGTGTCCTTTAAGAAAAAAAAAATTATAACTAATATAATTTTTGTCGAATTTAAAAGAACAGTCATGTACCAATTAACAAACTTTAATTAGTAAGGTGTTTTAATCGATACAGGCTGCAAAATCATTACTTTGATGTGGTCGATATTACTAAAACCATTTCAACCCAAAACTTTTAAAAAACTAATATTTATTATTACGTGTATTTTACAATAAATTTTAATTATTTGTATTTTTAAATATATAATAATAAAAAAAATTTATTAATGAAATTTTTAGTAACTTATAAAACTTGTTTGATGCATAAATTATATTAAATTAATATAAAATTTATATTTTTAATGTTAATGTAAAATTAAAAGTATGAAAATAAATTAATTTAATATAATTTTTAATTTTTTATATGAAATAAATTTATTTACTTTTTAATTTTAACAAAAAAATAAAGTATTAAAAATAAAATAATTTAAAGTAAATTTTAATTTTTTATTTAAAATATCTTTTAATAAAATTAAAATTCTATACTTATATATGTATCTTATTAATACCAAAGACTTACCATAACAATTTAAGAATTTAATGTATAATTGTTTTCATCAAGTAAAAGATTTTCACCCACACGCGTTCATATAAATTATATATTATTAATTTTTAATTAAAAAATCCCCTTATTATGGCCTCCGTTGTTCCTTATCTCTTCTTTTCTCCTGGTCCTGGTCTCCTTCCTGTTTCCTGTATTTAGACGTCCCACTCCTTTCCCTACTTCCTCCTATCCCTCTCTTTTCAAATCCAAAAACTTTAGCTAAAATCCCAGAAATTCACCTTAATTCACTGCCATGAACAAATTCTAGCCTTGGTTTTTCATTTCCATACTCTCCCAAAAAATATATAAGAATAAAAAACAAAAAATGAAGAGAGATCACCAGGAAATCTGTGGAGCCGCTGTCTATGGCAGCGGGAGTGGCTCCAAAACTGATAGTTCAAGCATTGGTAATCCTAACAAAGGAAAATTGTGGGAAGAAGATCAAGATGCCGGCGGGATGGACGAGCTGTTGGCCGTGTTGGGTTACAAGGTTCGGTCTTCGGACATGGCCGATGTGGCTCAAAAATTGGAACAGTTGGAGATGGTTATGGGAACTGCTCAAGAAGATGGGATTTCACATCTTTCTTGTGACACGATTCATTATAATCCTTCCGATCTGTCTAGTTGGGTTCAAAGCATGTTGACTGAGTTAAACAATCCGGAAACAGCAGATCTTGGGGAAGCTGCTTTGGCAAATTCGGATTCCAATTCGCGCATCCTTGGTCAGATAAATAACTCAGATCCTTCAAAACCGCAGCATCAGCAACAACTTGGTAGCCGCAATCAGTCTCAGGTCTATAATGATGATTCCGAGTACGATCTCCGGGCAATTCCGGGGATTGCTGCTCTCTTACCACCAAAATCAGAATCAGATTCAGAAAGTAGCCGGAAACGAATAAAAACTTCAACTGGTTCAACAGTTGGATCCACTGGATATGGCTCATCTTCGTCATCACCACAAGAGATTGGAGTTTCGGGTGAGCCATCAACTCGCCCTGTTGTTTTGGTTGACTCGCAGGAAAATGGGGTTCGATTGGTTCACACCTTGATGGCTTGTGCCGAAGCTGTCCAAAAGGATAACCTCAAGCTGGCTGGTGCTTTAGTCAAGCATATTGGCTTACTTGCGTCGTCTCAAGCGGGTGCCATGAGAAAAGTTGCTACCTATTTTGCTGAAGCCTTAGCTCAAAGAATCTACAGGAATTACCCACAAGACTCCCTTGATCCATCTTACACTGATATTCTGCAGATGCACTTCTACGAAACTTGCCCCTACTTGAAATTTGCTCATTTTACAGTCAATCAAGCTATCCTGGAAGCTTTTTCAACGGCAAACAGGGTTCATGTTATTGATTTCGGGTTAAAACAGGGGATGCAATGGCCGGCTTTAATGCAAGCTCTTGCATTAAGGCCAGGCGGGCCCCCGGCATTTCGATTAACTGGAATTGGCCCGCCTCAGCCGGATAATACAGATGCTTTGCAGCAAGTGGGCTGGAAGTTAGCTCAGTTGGCTGATACTATTGGCGTCGAATTTGAGTTCAGGGGATTCGTCGCTAATAGTTTGGCGGATCTTGAACCCGAAATGCTTGAGATCCGCCCTCCCGAGGTTGAGGCAGTGGCCGTGAATTCTGTTTTTGAACTTCATCGACTGCTGGCTCGACCTGGGGGGATCGACAAAGTTCTTTCTTCCATCAAAGCCATGAAGCCCAAAATTCTGACGGTTGTAGAACAAGAAGCTAATCACAACGGTCCGGTTTTCTTAGACCGATTTACTGAAGCTCTACATTATTATTCCAGTCTTTTTGACTCGTTAGAAGGCTCAGGCTCAGGCTCAGGCTTAGGGGTGGCGCCACAAAGTCAAGACATGGTTATGTCTGAGTTGTATTTGGGAACGCAGATTTGTAATGTGGTTGCTTGTGAAGGGATGGAACGAGTTGAACGACATGAGACGCTGACCCAGTGGAGGACTCGGATGGAAACAGCCGGGTTCAGGCCGGTTCACTTAGGTTCAAATGCTTACAAACAAGCTAGCATGCTGCTGGCTCTCTTCGCTGGTGGTGATGGCTATAGAGTGGAGGAAAATAATGGGTGTTTAATGCTTGGTTGGCATACAAGGCCGCTTATCGTCACCTCCGCTTGGCAACTCGCCACCACTGAGTCCGGATAGTGAGTTGACTCAGGTACTAAGTTGAAGAATCCTAGCCAAGGCGAAAAAAGAAGTGTGATATATTTATTTTTAACTGAGTAGCAAGGCCAGTGAGTACGAGCGAACGAGTCAGAGAAGAAGAGGGCAAATTAAGAACCAATCGGTGTGTAATTTGTACCCTTTTTCACTTTGCACTCAATTAATTTTTAGTAATCTTTTCTTTTCTCTGTTTTTTTAAGGGTAGGTTTTTTTAATTAATGGGAGCCTTTGTAATTTTCGAGGTTGGATCAAATGAGAAGGCGTATCTTTTTCTCTTTTTAAATAAATAACCCCAACCCCCTTATGGCCTGCAAAATTTGGGTTTGTTTCGCTGATGTTTTTCCGGGAGAAAACTAGGGCACCATTTAAGGAAAAAAAAAAGGTTGATTACTGGGTTTATTATTTTAGGAAAATATTTTGTTTTTAATGCATATCTTTATTGAGCTTAGAAAAGCAATTTATTAATTATTATTAGTTCTTCTGAAATAATCAATGTCAATAAACACATTAATTTTCCATCAACCATGTCATCTTGTTTCAACCATTGGCCTGAGCATGATTTGGTAGCCATAGCTTGCTCTCAGCATCGAGTTGATAAAACCCATTGTTTTCTTCCTTCAGATTACGGAGAGGATTAAATTTGATCATATAGTTTTAGATATAATACGAGTACCTGTTATGAATATAACATTTGATAAAATAATTAAAATAAAATATGAAACATGGTATGACGTGAAAATAATACAAATATGATATGAAAATACATTGAATAAAAAATCTTGTACACTATGAATTATCAATGTAGAAAAAATATTTAATATTTTTGTTGAGCGCCTTGATTTTTGTGATTTGCTTCGAATTATAACCCGATCTAAAATTGTGAGAGCTCGACCCAAAAGGAGAGAAAAATGAAGGTATATGGTCGAAGTGGAGGGTTGGAGTCGATTGAGGATAGTTCTGATGAAGTCAGAGGCATTGATGTTTTGACTGTTAGTACTTCAGGTTTTGCAAATACCTAGGTCTTGGACACTGGTGCATCTTATCACATGACTTTCTCAGAGGAACTATTTACTTATTTTAAGGAAAGGATTGGTAGTGTTAAGTTGAGTGATGATAAGGAGCTTAATTTAAAGGGCAGTGGTTCTACGCAGATTAAGATGTATGATGGGATAGTTAAAACATTTGATGCTTGGTATGTTTCTGGTCTTTGCAAGAATTTGATTTTTATATGATCTTTAGCTAAAAAAGGGTACAATTTTTCTAATAAGATAAGCAAATAAGAGTCTCAAAGAATGCTCTGGTTGTGATGAAGGGTAAATTATAATATGAAATTTACATTTTAATAGGCAGTTCAATTATGGGAACAGTGGCAGTATCTCACTCCTTAGAGCAACATGATGATTGTACAGAGTTATGGCATCATAGTTTGGGTCACATGAATGAGAAATGGGCTTACAGTATTGAGCAAACAAGGATTGTCAGGTGAAGATGAAATAGTAAAATTGAAATTTTCTGAGTCTTGTGTTATAGGCAAGTAGCGCAGGGTGAAATTTAGCTTTGGCAAGCATACTTCTACTAGTATCCTTGAGTTTATTCATTTAGATTTGTAGGTTCCCTTTCTTGTTGAATCTCATAATGGTACAAGTGCTTTCTTACTTTCATTGATGATTACTCTAGAAAAGTTTGGGTATATTTTTCGAAGTCAAAGGATGAGGTGTTTGGGCGATTCAAAGAGTGGAAGATTATGATTGAAAAAAGGATTGGAAAACAAGTCAAGACATTTAAAACGGACAATGGTTTGGAATTCTACAATGCATTGTTTGATGAGTACTGCAAGAAAGAAGGTATAGTGAGGCACACACTGTTAGATGCACACTATAACAGAATGAGGTTGTCGAACATATGAACCAAACACTGTTGTAGCATGCTCGATGCATGCAATTAAATGCTAGTCTCTGAAAGCAATTCTAGGCCGAAGTAGTTAATACTAATTATCTGGTGAATAGATCTCCATCAATTGCAATTGATTTAAAGACTTGTTAAGAGGTATGGTCCGATGAACCCTCAATTATTCTAGCCTATGCATAGTTAGTTGTCTTGCTTATGCTCATGTTAATGATGGTAAACTGGAGCCGAAGGCAATGAAATGCATATTTCTAGGTTATGCAATTAGGGTTAAAGGGTATAGATTATGGTGTATTGAGAAGAATAGGACTCCAAAATTTATTGTAGTAGAGATGTTACCTTTGATGAGTCTGCTATGTTTGGCCAGAGAAAGGAGCTTGATAATTTTGCAAGTAACAAAGATCATGATGCCAACTAAAAAGTGGAGTTTGAGATTAAAGCTCCAAAAAGGATGACAAAAAATCATTAAGAACAACCAAGATAAAAAGAAGAAGAATTACAAAGTATAGTAGCAAGAAGACCAACAAGGGAAATCAGAAAACCTCTAAGGTATGCAGACTTTGCTAAGGTTGTTGATACTAATCCTGTTGCTTATGGTTGGCAGTTGTAGACTAAGGTCATATAATGAGGTAGCTCAGAGTAAGGAAGCATCAGAATGGTTGATTGCCATGAATGAGGAGATGCAATCTCTTGCAAAGAATAACACATGGGCCTAGTACTATTACCAAGGGGTGTGAAACTAGTAGGATGCAAATGGGTATTCAAAAGGAAAAGAGGTATCCCTAGAGTTGAACCAACCAATCAAGGAAAGGTTTGTGGCAAAAGGTTTTTCACAAAAGGAGGGAATTGATTATCATAAAGTATTCTCACTAGTTATGAAGCATAACATAATTCGAGTTCTTTTAGCCATGGTAAGTGCATTGGATTTAAAGTTAGAACAACCTGATCTCACAGCTGGAAGGGTTTTTTGATTCTGGAGAGAAAGATAATGTATTTTTGCTAAAGAAATCCTTGTATAGGTTAAAATAGTCTCTAAGGCAGTGGTACAGGAGGTTTGATGCATTTATGGTTTCTCATGATTTTATGCACAATCAGTTTGATAATTATGTTTACTTTAGAAAGCTGCCAGATGGTTTCTTTATATATTTGTTGTTATACGTGGATGACATGTTGATTGCAACTAAGAATAAGGCTAAAATTGATAGTTTGAAAATTTTGTTGAGCAGTGAATTTGAAATGAAAGATTTGGATGCAACCAAGAAAATTTTGGGCATGGAGATTTGGAGAGACAAAAGAGCGAGATTGTTCTATGTATCTCAATAAAAGTACATTGAAAAGGTACTACAGTCTTTTCAAATGGATCATTCTAAGCAAGTTAGAACTCCTTTGGTAACACATTTTAAACTTGATGCTAGTGCACTACCTAGTACAGATAAAGAAAGAGATTACATGGGTAGAGTTCCTTACTCAAGCACAGCTGGGAGCTTGATGTATGTTGTGGTTTGTACTAGGATAGATTTAGCTCATGCGGTTAGTGTGGTGAGCAGGTTTATGAGTAATCCTAGGAAAACTCACTGGGAGGTAGTTAAATGGATTATGCGATACTTGAAAGGTAGGACTAATATTTGCTTGGTTTGTGGTACTAATGGTTCTACTAGTGGTCTTATTGGCTATATAGATTCTGATTATGGTGGAGATCTTATGAAAGGAGATCTCTGACATGTTATATCTTTACTTTGTATGGATGTGCCATCGGCTAGAAAACAACACTTTAGTCTACAGTCACTTTGTCGACCACTGAAGCAAAATACATGTCATTGACAGAAGGGGTTAAGGAAGGTATATGGTTTATAGTTATTGATAGTTTATGCTTGAAAGTTCAGAGGCCTATCATTTGTTATGATAGTTAGAGTTCATTGAACTTGGCTAAGAATCTAGTTTATCATAAAAAATTAAAAAATATTGATGTTAGGTTGAATTTCATACAGGATGTAATTGAAGAAAAGTTATTCTCCATAGAGAAGATAGCCACAGCAGAGAATCCAACAAATATTTTGGCAAAGTCATTGCCTGCAGAGAAGTTTAAGCATAGCTTGGACTTAGTAAATGTTCACATAGCATAAGGCCCTTCGGGGCATGATGGCAGAGAGATACTCTTGGTTCTGAAGGCTTGGAAATTTAAGTCAAGGTGGAGAATTGTTGAGTGCCTTGAATTTTATGATCTGCTTCGAATTATGACCTAACCTGAAATTATGAGAGCTCGACCCGAATGGAGAAAAAAATGGACGTCTGTGGTGGAAACGATTTGACCTATTTTCTTTGTAATTGAAGCGACCCGAACAGGTTTGGTGATAGTATTTATGCAACTCTAGGGTTTTTTTTGTAACTGTCGCAATGTACCTCGGGGTGGATCCTTGCGGATCTATGGGTGCACACGACTTAAAATATTTTCTTAAGTTGAAAATGTCTTCTTGACCGAGACTTTTCTTTCATGAAGTTATAAGAATGAGAATGTACAGATTCTCGACTTATGATACAGTAAAGGGGACCATAAGATGAATCGCTCATCTTATTGGTCTCGGATGACCATCATGAAATGGCCAACGCTTGGAGTCGCCATTGACCATTTAGGGCTAGGCATGATCGGATGCCTATTGAAACTTATGTTTTGAGTTATGAAACTCAAAATATTGATCCCATGGTCTACGTAATAGAAAAATTCATCTTTTAGGTTCGATAGTTGGTTAAGCACGATGAGGTATGAACCTCTTCGTGATGCCCGCAATCGGTACCTTACTAGCTATGTCTTATCTCAGTTTCGATTCTTTTGATCTTAACTTGTTATTATTTTGATATAACCCTCTTTTAATGCATGAATCTTATAGAAATATAAATCCTGGTTTTGATGAAAATATTTAATCTCATATGTACCCCAGAGAGATGGGGAATATAGAGATTTTCAATAAAAATCACCTCTGGATTTTACTTTGAAAAATGGAATATTTTACTTTAGGCACTGGAGAGATACCCACTTGGAATATTAGCCTTAACTTTATTTGAAATGGTTAGAAAACATGAATGCAAATAATCATCGCAAAGAAATCATGTTAGTAAGGCAATAAATAAAGTAACATAACATGGATCATTCAACGCAATAACAAAGAAAAGGGATGGACTATTAGAATTTATCTCGCAATTGGCATTGATTAACTGGGAATAATCGGATTGATGATTTTCGAGATACATCTAGGTTTCTTGATTAAACAAAGTTTGTTTGACATATTCATGGAAGTCCTAGAAGGAGAAAAATTTAATTATGGTTAAAAGACAGGGTTGGAATATCCCCTCAGAAAGATAGGGTTAGAGTATCCCCATGGATGATAAATAATTTTATGGAGGAAGTTTTTTTAAAAGGTTGACAACTTTGAAAAATGGGGTTGGAGTATCCCTTTGGAAGGTTAGGTTTGGAGTATCCTCGAAAATGGCATATCTAAGGCTCCCTAGAGAAGTCAAGTTGGAAGACTTAATTTGACAAAACTTGGTGACTTGGAAAACGAGTGAGCATTTTGACGATATTTGGCAAGAGAAATTATTGTAATGAGGATGGTAAAGATGTAAAATATGTTTATGCCTTGATACGAGCCTATGGGAGGTCAAAGCATGCTCTCGAGTTTGATCGGGGTAATACAGAGATATTCGAATATCTCGAGACGAAATTCGAGAAACAACTCAATTTTGACCATAACCAAAAACAGGGGACAAAGCAAAAACATGGGGTATTTCTTATTTTCTTTCTGTTTATGGGTCCAAACTCAAGTCATTGACATTCGAATGTCTATGACTGAAGGGAAAAAGTGGCATGAGCATCATGAACTCATTTGCACAGCCTCAGAGTAGTTTAGGATGATGAAACAGCCCGTTGATCATACTACTCAAGGTTTTGACTAAAAAACAAGGCATGAACATTTCGAGAACAAGTGTAAGGCCATTTTGGTTGCAAAATTAGAAGTTTAGAGCACGTTTAATCAAGATTCTAGATCTGGAAAACTTAATTTTCCCTAAGATATTGTGTTAACTTTAAGGAAAATGCTAAGTTCAAGCTAATCCTCATTGGTTGAGGTTAATATGCTTGGCTTGGGGAGGTTTTAAAAGTCAGTTTTGTCGCAACGAAAAAGGATTTAGAAGGTCGACAAGACACCGTTAGAAAGGTAACTAGATTAGGGTTATTCTAAAAATATTTCCAATATCCCAAGAAGTCACTTTCCGAAGGAATAAATTTTCAAGTTCGGACTGGTTGAGCTGCTGGCAGAGCATAGGAGTGACAAGGTATGTCAAACTTTGAAAAATCACCCCAGGCTCATTTGGTATCGAAAAATCACAAATAATACCTTTTTGGAAAGGGAATT
>JAQSVH010222555.1:0-13674 GCA_029448705.1 Adansonia digitata
TTTAAATAGATATTTATTTTTTTACATAAATCAAGTATAACAAATTTGAAAAAAAAATAAGTTTTTATATATTTTGTTTTAAAAACATGTATTTTTACAAAATATTTTGACGAAAATTTTAACGTTCCATTGCACCAGAGTCACTTATGTCATAGAAAAAAAAAAGGTACTGCAAAATTTGACAATAACAGAGGATTATGTATGCTAAAATTCGAATTTCAAATTTATAAATATTTATTAAATTAAGTTTTTTTTACGAGAGAGATTTGAAAAAAATAAGATCTTTCCGATATATATATATATATATATATTTTTTCAACTCCTAAGAAATTAACATTAACTATATACCGCTATAATTCCTCATTTAAATCATAAATTTTCAAGACCGAAGTCGAATCGAGGACATGCGCTATAATGCGTGCTCTAAGCAAATCGTTGTCACCAAAACCACACCCTATTAAATTTCGGGTCCATCATAACCTATCTAATTCAAAACTTTAGATATTTGTTTTTGAACGATATATCGCCAGGACCTGGAATTTCGGATTGGAAATAGTCTAATGAACTTTGGTCAATTCAAGGCTGGATAATAACCTGCTCTTCACGAAGCCCACCGGGCAGCTTCTCAAGGTGTGCCCGTCGTAGCAAGTGGGTTGTTTGACCCATAATAGAAGCCTGGAAATTTCGAGTGAAATTGAGAAGTTCCAATCCAATCACGTAATTGGAAGAATTCCAACCTCATTTTCTTTCCCCTTATTTATTTTCAAAGTCCACTATAGAATTAAGGAAAAATCTTTGCAGACTATTTAAGGCTTTGAAGTTTGATCTAAGGTGCGTTTGAATAAAAAATTTTAAAATATTAATTTTTTTAATTTATTAATTTAAAATATTAATATTTATGATCGTATTTTTTTAAAATATTAAATATTAAAATTTGATAAAATAAAAAATAATTATAAATAATTATAGTAAAGATAAAATAAAAATATATAATATAGATACCATTAGACTTGTAAATATAGATATTCTTAATAATAGAAAAAATTTTAATAATTTTTTAATTAAAATTAATAATTAATAATCACGTTAAAAATAAAATATAATAAAATGTTAAGAGTTTCACCAAAAAAAAAAAAATTAAAAAACGTATTTTGAGCCATATAAAATTCCTTTGTCAATTCCAAAAATTTTAATTTTTTTGTTTAAAAATTCATTTTAAAATTTTAAAATTCATTTTAAAATTTTAAAAATCCGTGAATAAATAAATTCTCCTATCGAAATATCCGTCTAAGCACGACTTTACCTTTTCATAGGGTTAAGAATTCTGAAACATCATTTTTAAAATGATTGAAATTAATGCTTGATAATTACAAATTTAAAAGTTCAAAATTAGATCTAATTAGTAAACAAGCGAGATTTATAAATCTAAGAAAAATAACTTAATCCTCATCGGTCACACAAAATTTGAAGTATAAAAGAATAAGATAAAGCTATTGATAGAGTTCCTTAAAATTCAAACTCCAACTCCCCTCTAACTATATTACTAATCTTTATAGAGTAAAAGACCTAGCTATCATGCTTATAAAATTATTCATAGATTAGATTAAATTGTATTTGAATAATAGCTTAAAGTTCGATGCGTCGGATTTAAAAAAAATTCTTTTAATTTAAAAAATAATTAAATTTAAATAAAATAATTTTTATTAATTAAATGATAACTCAAATGTAATCGAATCGAATCTAAATCTAATATTTAAAGTTCAATTAAAATCAAATTAAACTGTCAAACTAAATAAGTAACCCGATTTTTAAGTCATAATAGGATCCCTATCGACAGCTCTCACGTTTTCAAGACTGCTTTATTTTGTGAAAGGCTGAAAATATTTCCTTCACAATCCCATTAATTAATCAATTAATTACTTAATTAATCCACTTGTATACTATATTTTATTTTATTAAAAAAAAAACACTGTAAGATCGCTTAAAAAATAAAAAAGTTTTTCGTTAAACAATTTCAATTTCCAGATTTAAAATGAAAATTCGGTAAATTAAATACTACACTTTAAGTCACCAAAAATAAAAATAAAATTAAACACATTGGTTTTTCGGTAATCATCATGTCCACACCAACGAGCTTTAAATTTTTTTAAAAAAATAATTAAAAAGTATTTAAATAGAATATTACAATTTTTAGATATTTAATTTTTTTAATTTTTTTAATTATTCATATTAAATTTTATTCATCGAAGATTTTTAATAAAAGAGTGTTGCACGAAATAAGTAGGTATAGAATTACTCGTAATTTAATGTAGAACATGTTTAAGTTATATTTTTTAAAAAAATTATATTTTAATTAAGTTATTTCCTTTTTATTATAAAAGATAATATAAAATATTATATTAAAAAAATTAAAATTATAAAATGAATTTCAAATTTAAAAATTTGTTATTAAACAAACAATATCTGTTACTTATTTATATAATATATTCGTTAAGCCTACGAGGCTCATAGTTATGGCCTAAAACAAGGTCAGCCGGAAAAGTCCTAGAACCAATAAATTCTCCACAATCGCTCCAAATTTCTTCGTTCTTCCTTGTACCTTACAGTAAAATCCACGCAAACAAACACATTAAAAGGTTAATTCCAAAGCCAGCCAGAGTCCCCGCCGGCCTAAGGGAACAAAGTAAAGGCCAAAAAAAAAAAAATTCAAATCAAATCAAATCAAATCAGAGATTATAACTCTATTTGTAGATCTGAAAGTTCTCTCAGATCTGCGCCAAAAGTTTTTCCATTTCACCCATGGCGATCGATCGCTCTTTTTTGCTTTTTCTTTTGATCTCTCTCTTTGTTTCTATTGGTTTTGCCGAGATCCGTTTCACTGAGATCCGATCTGATGTCCGACTCATAATGCCTTTGGACGAGTTCGGGTTCACCCACACCGGCCGCCTTGAACTCAACGTCTCTGAGTTCTCTCTCTCGGACAAGAACCCGGACCTTGACTTGTCCAAACTCGGGTTCTTCCTCTGCACGCGTGATGCATCGGTTCATGTGAAAGAAGAAGTCGAAGGAGGGGACGTCCCGTGCCCTCTTAATTCCAAATTCGTCAAGGTCGTCTCCGACTTCAAGCCTCTCAACGGGAAATCCAGCTTCGACATCTTTTACAAAGTGAACAACGCCGACCAATACATGCTTCTCTTCGCCAACTGCCTTAGTCAAACCAAAGTATCGATGAAAGTCCGATCGGCGCTGTACAATCTCGAGGGAAAACAAAACAACAAGGATTATCTCTCCGCCGGCAAAACTATTCTTCCTAGGGTTTACTTCCTTTTGTCAATCGTTTATTTCACTCTGGCAGGGATTTGGATTAACGTGCTTTACAAGAAACGGCTCACTGTTTTTAGAATCCATTTCTTTATGCTGGCCGTGGTTATTTTGAAAGCGTTTAATCTGTTATGCGAAGCGGAGGATAAGTCTTACATCAAACGGACCGGAAGTGCTCATGGTTGGGATGTTTTGTTTTATATTTTCAGTTTCTTGAAAGGAATCACGCTCTTTACGCTGATCGTTTTGATCGGTACCGGTTGGTCGTTTTTGAAGCCTTACTTGCAAGATAAGGAAAAGAAGGTTTTGATGATTGTGATTCCACTTCAGGTTGTTGCCAATATTGCCCAGGTTGTTATCGATGAGAGCTCACCTTACGGTCAGGATTGGACCACTTGGAAGCAAGTGTTCTTGCTTGTCGATGTCGTTTGTTGTTGCGCCGTGTTGTTCCCGATCGTTTGGTCGATTAAGAACTTGCGCGAGGCGGCTAGGACGGACGGGAAAGCCGCGGTGAATTTGATGAAGTTGACTCTGTTTAGGCAGTATTACGTTGTGGTCATCTGTTACATTTACTTTACTCGTGTTGTGGTTTATGCTTTGGAGACGATTACTTCGTATAAGTATATTTGGACCAGTGTGGTGGCTGGGGAGTTGGCTACGCTCGCGTTTTACGTGTTTACCGCGTATAAGTTCAAGCCAGAGGCACATAACCCTTATTTCGCTATTGATGATGATGAGGAAGAGGCAGCAGCAGAGCAGTTGAAGCTTGAAGATGAGTTCGAATTATGATAGCATTCGTCGAGAAAAAACAAAATATGTGGAGCATGATTGAAGAAAACGGTGTAGCGGATCAAACTGGGATAGTTAAGGTAGAAGCCTGATCTTTAAACATGGTTACCATTGTTGAAAGAGAAAAAAACTACTATAGTTCATACTTGCTTGGATTTACTTGTTATGCTTTTGGCAGGATAAATTTGAAACTTTGATGCATGTTTGTGAATTTGATAGCTTGAGTAACTAAAAATAAAAATATTTATGCCATACTTTTTGGTTCAACTCCTTGTCTATTCAGTTACTTTTTCTCGGAATATGTTTTGCAACATTGCAGTTGCAGCAATCATATAGTTTCCATTGAAAGCTGTCCATGCAGGTTTTGAGGGTTACGTAATTTGTTGACTAGTAGATTGAATTATGTTGCTTGTTTTAATAAATTCATGTATGTATCTGAAAGTTGGGTCGTTTATATACTTGCCAAGAACCAATTACCAAATGGAAAGAGGGGGTTGCCCATTGCCATTACTACTGCAGATTGCCTGGAAGATATGTAGTGGTGCTTTACTTTTGGTGGCTTGTGTGTGAAGGTATTGTGATATATCAAAGATGTTTCTAGCTGACATCTAGTCATAGCATGCCAACTTTAATTAATCTGAGCTAGCTATCTACTGAATCTAAAATTCAATTTCGACGGGTATTCCAATTCGCCTGTAGCCACTTGAAAACATTGATCCATTTACTGTGGCTTGTTTTCCACCATTATTCAGGCATCAAACCTTATGAGTAGGGGGGTGTAAATTAATCGAGCCAAGCCGAGCACAGCTTGGTTTGTGAGAAGAAGAGTATTCGATCTTTGTTCATTTATTTAATTGATTTAAATTTAAAAGATTAAGCTCCATTTTTTTTTAAATATGAAGCTTAAACTCGATTTGTTTAGTTTGTTTATAATTTGATTATTTTCTTTTACTTTATCAAATCTGTCCATGAATATTTTCAAGTTTCTATTAATTTAATATTTAGTAAACATTTTTATGCTATAAAATTGGAATTAAGTATAGATAGTAATAAATAAAATTAATTCTCTGGATAAAATTACAATTCATAATAAATAAGTTATTATTATCCATTACTAAATTGGTAAATGAAGAAATATAAATATATACACATACACACACATAAGCTACTCATGAGCTTTTCATGTTTTAAAGTTTGAGCTTGTTTCATCTATGTAATCGAGCCTAAATGCAAGTTCGAGTTTTCTTTTTAGTTAAGCAAATGGGTTTGATCAATCATTTAACGGGTTGAGTTCAAACTGTGCATATTAATCGTAATCTTTTTCGAGTCAAGGTCAAATAGTGCATATTAATCGCAAATTTTTTTTTTTTTTCAAAAATCAAACTGTTATCAATCCTAAAATAACGCAGTATGAGGTCAACCTAACTAGAATTAATACCGGTAAAATATATCCAACAACATTAACAAGTTTTAAGACTAAAGAGGGTAGATGGGTTAAAGCCAAAGCTTTTAATTACCAGAGAGTGCCAAAACCGGTCCATATTAGCGAGCAATAATGCTTAACATCTTTCAAAGACAGAAGTTCCATCCAACACTCTTTATGTACTGCGAGTTGCAAAGCATAAAACAAAAGATGAACTCCTATGGTAACAAAGATCCCCAATCAAACCAGAGGACCATATATATAGAGAGAGAACATGCAGATCAAGCAAGGGAAACATCTTTACATAGATGTGTGTATGTATTTGAAATATATATATATATATATATAAACGCATACTAAAATCAGTTCGGAGCGGATGATTTAGTACATGGGAAGGCGAGAAGCCCGTGGCCGAACTGGAGTCTTGGATGGGCTTACCCTGATCATACACAACTGAGGTTAAAAGACAATGGACGTAAATAATTTATCAATCTTTGGATAACTGATGGAAGAAGAGGGAATCTGACCTTATGGGCAATGATCCCAGAATCACACCACTACAATTGAGAGCAGCAATCGCACTTTCAGCCTGCATGTGAATAAGAGAAGATATTACAAGTGTCATTTATTCATGAACTCCGAGGCAACCCAATCTTAGGATGATGAAAAAAGGAGCACTTGTTGGATAACATCTTTGATAAGCTGATGTAGGTTCAATAACCAAAGAGAGGCAACAATCAAGAAATAATTCAAAATATCACTTCTCGTCACGATCCAAACCACTTTAAATAATTGCTTTGATAGTAATAAACACATTCATTTATTGATCAAAAGTATTTTTTAGCTTATTGTGCAAGTTGTAGTATATATTTCCCCTGGGCTTTAATCTGCGCAAACAAAACCAAAGCTCCAAATGGCCAATATTAGCATCATTATTATTAATGTAGGAAGCACCAGAAGACTATAATAATTGATTAACAAGTTCTCAGTATAAGAGAGAATGCAGTCTTCTAAAGGTTCAGGTGCATATGATACACAGTCCGACTCCATACCAGTGATGTGTCATTGTGCTATCGGAGTGGAAGATTTTGTAAGGCCCTTATCCAAGGATCCTTACGGCCAGAGATCAATAATCAACATCAAAAAAGTTTGGTAGGCCATAAAAGACATAACCCAAACTGCATAAAGGATCTGCTGAAATGAACATAGACAAGAGTTCAACCTTAACAGACATACCATCATTCCGAAAATCAAATTGAAAAGGAACATGCATCATGGGCAACAATTAACCCAGTTACTTGGCATCATGCATAAATTTCCATAGAAAACAATAACACGTGATACACTTGATTTCAAATGCAAATCCAATATTATTTCAACCAATGAGCAGATTTGCATCTATAAAAAAATAGCCTGGGTAAATAGGCTGTCGATTATTTTTCGGACACCTACTATAAGAACAAAAAAAAGTTAAGGGTAATGTAGAGAGAGGAAGATAAGACAACAAAGAAGGAAAAGCGGCACCATATCTTCTATAGACCTTAAGGAGGTAGCAAATTAGAAAGTAAGGTACTCCGAGGGACCACACCTAGTAGTTATAACAAAATGGAGTTTTAATTTCCTACTAGACTAGTAGACAACTAGCGGATGAAATGCTAAACTGATGCAAGAACATTCAGCGTTGGTGAATTGCAAATTATATTTAAAAAAAAAAAAAACAGTCAAAAGAAGATTGTCTACAACATGCTAACAGATCAGTTTGGTTGAAGTAACTGTTTCTAATTCTTCAAGCAACTCCAAGCACAATTTGAATAAGACTGCTCCAATTTGCTTCCCCTCAATAACTCCGTACATTGAACAGCTAAAAGCCTTCAAGCTTCTTTTAGAAAAATTTCAGGAGGAATAGATGTCCCAGATCACCACAAAAATTCTTAGGACTTTCCCCTATGAACTTTAACAAGGACTTTTCCTAAGATAAGGGGGAAAAGTACCTTTTTGGGCATTCCACAAGATGCAAATTAATGGGACAGTATGTTGTTTCATAACTTGCCTTCTTTTTCTTTTTCCCTTGCCTTCCTATCAAATGCACCCTGAACTCTCTCATAAAGTTAGCTTGGCAAGGTATCAGAAAACCCGATGATCTAGAGTTAACATAAACGTCACCAGCTAGCCAAAATTTTAGGATCTTAAGTAAGGTCATGCAAAGACAAAAAAAAAACCTTCATTTACCTCATCAAACCCTTTAGAAACCAGGGAAAACTCGTTCAGCCATGTTCAAAAAGTTGCATGAATGAAAAGGAAGAAACAATTACCATTACAAACTCGACAAAAGCAATGCGAGTTGAATGGTGAGAGTCCCCCAGCAACCTCAAGCGATAAACCTACATCAGACAAGATGTCTGTTCAAATGCATCCCCAAATAAATAGAAGAAACAGAACTCTAGAGTTAACGGAATAACAAACCTCTCCACAGACTGTTTCAAAAAAGAGTTTGACATCGGCTTGAGTAACCTGCAGAATGCAAAATCATAAAATAAATATAAAGGGTTATTGGCAATCAGGATCATTATTTATAATAAGCATTACAAAATCCAAAAAGCTTCTCACCTTCTTGTCAATGTTTGTACAGTAGATAGTTCTTGCACACATCTGGCGTTCATCCTCATTCTGAAATAGAAATAACATATGTCAAACAGGCCAAATAGGTAAGAGAATTTAAAAAAAAAAAAAAAAGTATCAAAGACTCCAATATATCAATGAGTTCCAGTATAATAAAGTGTGACAATGAGCCTCACCCTCGGCAAAAATGTTGGGTTAACTGGTGCGATAGCTGTTTTGGAAGGCAGCACCTTAACTGGATAGAATCCTAGCATAGTCCCTGCCAGATTCAGAGCAGCTTGTGCACCTTCTGCACAGCCACAACCAAACCATTAAGCCGTAAAGCATGTAAATATCACTTTCACGGTTAGATTGACAATCCCCTAAACTATGCATCAAATAACTTAGTTGAACATCACCTTCATCAGTGAACTCAACAAAGGCAAAACGAAGTACAGAATTAGGATCACCACATATGCGGCAGTCAACCACCTTCAAAAGAAAAGAAGTTCATTCAGATACATTGTTTTGATGAAAACTGTTAAGACAAGCAATGAAAAGCAATATCACCTGTCCACAACTCAAAAATAAACATGCAAGCTGCTCTTCAGTGACCTGCATCTCAAAAAGGCAAGGGGCTACATGAATCTAAATACCAAGAGCTGACAAAGCAGAAATTGCAGAATTGATTATGGCATCCTATTCCTAACAAAGCGGAAAATGTTGCATTTATATACCTGTTGGTCAATATCAGACACATAAACAGTCCTACGGATAACCTCTTCCCTCTGGGCCATAGTTGTCCTGCTATTCAATCTCCGTTTCCCTTGACTATAATTTTTCTTCTGAGAATGACAAGATAAATGAACAGAATCAATGAGACTAGATGATGCTTCTTCCGCAATGGAGATGATGTATATAGAAATATGCTAATATTTGGAAATTTAAATTTCATATGGTCTAAAATACAAAAACAATAACCCCATATTAACTAATTTGTCAATTAATCCCATTTCATCTAAACATAAGAATAGAAAACTTTGTTTCTCTTTTTTCTCTTTTTTCCTTTTCTTCATCTCCATTTTTGAGAAATCAGGCAAACAACGTAGTTACTGCAAATCCAAATACCATAACAAAAAACTCAGATAAATCAGTTTTTAAGTTATCAGCAGCTGAATTTTCGAAACAACACCCCCCCTCCCAAAAAAAAAAAAAAAAAGAAAACCCAAAATAAGAACCAACCCTACAAAGCATAAGGCAAGATAGCAAAGATAGAAACCATAAAGGTCAGGAGTACTAAAAATTCCCTTATCCAGAATGCACACAATCATCAGAGAGTCAACCCAAAAAAAAAAAAACTTCTTGAAACTTTCAAAGCCTTCAACCCTTCAGCAAATCAATGTCATTTTTTTTTCTAAAATTTTCCACCAACGTGACAAACTATCTCCATTTAATAGTATATGAGGCAGCAAAAAAAAAAGGGTTTTTGGTGGCATACCCGCCGACCAGCACCATTGCCATTAGCATGTCCATTCCTTGAGTTGTTATTGTCGTTTTGCAAAAAAATATAGTTAGTGTAAAGCCCTCCATTAAGTCCATGGTTAACAGGTGAGTGAGGCACGAACTCTTCAGCCATGGGGTTAAGTTTAGAGAACAGTTCTTGCAACTCTCTCATATCTCTCTTGAAGCTATCCCCAAGTCCATCCTCCTCACCACCACCATTGCTCCTCTGTAAATCCCCACCGTTAGATCGAGGATGGGGACCACCGATCCTGTTGTACAACCTTTGATCGTTCTGGTGTAAGCTCGGATCGATTCTTGACTGAACATGGTTTTGCTTTGACTGATCCTGATCAATTGATGCTACTGCTACTGCACTCGCGTCCTGATTCGAAGCATTCTCAGCAACCGCCATGGCCTGATGATTATTCCTTGAAAAAAATAAAAAAAACTCCCTTCCTTATCAACTGATCAACAAAAAGAAAATTATAAACCCAAACATCGAAATTAAACTAAAGCTACAATCAACTCCATTGATGATGAACAAAACACCAAACCCACCTCGAAATCACTACGGAGATAACGAAATTGAAATAAATAAACACCAGAAGAACAAATTATATTAGTCAAAGGAAGGCAAGAGCTTTCATTTCTGACAGTGTAATTCTTTCGCTTCCTTTTCCTTCTTTTTTTTTTTTCTTTTGTTTCACATCATCCTATAAACAACAAATAATAATGGCGTCCATAAAAGCTGAGCTTAAAATTAAATTAAAAAAATTAATTGTTTGTTGAAAACGTAAAATGTAATAATGTTTAAATAAAATTCCAAAATAGTATTCTTCCTTCCTTTCGCTGGCCCATGTATGATGTATGCCATGTCATTTAGATGCATGTATCATACCTCTCATATGACCTGTCGCGTGACTATTGGCAAACAAGTTTTTTTACTGTTTACCATCGCTCTGTACCTGTCCTTCCGCATTGTTGTCCTGAAATCAAGGAAAATTGGACCGATCGACGAGGGGCGTTTTGGTAAATTTAACTAAAGTTTCTGAGCAGCAAGCAAATGTTGACTTAATCTACAATCTCGTAACTCCCGTTTTTTAAAATTAAAAATTTTTTGACGTCAATGATATAATAATATACGTAGGAATTTTATTTTATTTTTTGTTGAGATATTAAAATCTATCTCAACCAAATGAATGAATGAATAATAGTAAAAATCAAACAAGTATATCATTTTTTGTGTTACTCTTATGGTTCTATATGTATATGGCTAGATGGACTTTTAGGGTAAAATTTATTTTCACTTTACGCTTCTTAATTTCTCGTACTTTTTTTTAACATTCGCATCGTATGTGATTTGGTTATTAGATGAAAAATATAATATCGTTGAAAAATATTAACGTAATATAATGATATGTAAAGTTAAATATCACACAAACAAAAGTATATAAGTGAAAATTAATATTTTTACCTTAAAAATATAACAATCAACTTTATAACAAATGGAATGAAACCTCTAATTTATAAGTATTTGCATAAAAATTTTTTTGCTCGATCAAAGTATAATACGAAAATAAAAATTTTATTCTTATTATTTTGGGAAGGAGTTTTGACGTTCAAGCACATTTCTCTAGGTACAAACATACATATATTTGATATGGAGTCAAGTACTTATGTGCACAAAAATAAAAAGGTGCATAAACCCAATGGATCCTTGAAATTGAACATTCATACTTTGTGGGTGATGAAGTTATAGCATTTTGTGGGTTTTTTTAGGGGTATTCCATCTATTGGTTTAGTTAAAGGCGTAATTGAATAGTCATTAACTAATTATTATTTTCTCTTACCATTAATCTAATTGAATTATACAGAAGATATCATTAACCAATCAAAAGGTTAAATCAATCTAATTTTAAAGCTAATGGCCGAAAATCCCAAAAGTCCTCATTTTGTTGCTTAAAACCTAATTTTTTTAGTACGCTGGTCCCTACCCTATGTTCTTCTTCATCACCAAATTTAAAGTCCAAGAGCCTCCTAAACCTATCCTAACCTAAAACCATAGAACCACCCTATGCCCTTCCTCCTCACCTAAATTCTCTCAGCTTCTTTCTTTTTTTATATTTCTGGCGTTGTTCGTTGTCTCTGACAAGATGCTATTTTTCCAATGGTAGAATGGTTAAAAAAAAATTTATGGGTTCATTGGTTATCACCAGTTGTTCCTAATAATCATTCTTGAATCCTCCTAAAGAAGTCGAAATAGCGAAAGAATGGCTATCTCAAGAAATGATCATTCTTGCGTCCAAATGGTTGCATCACTGTTTACACCATGGAATAAGGAAAAATGGAATCACCAAACATGTTAACAATAATGTTTACGTCTTAAATTATTAATGCAGGTATTGTCCTCTTTTGAAGGAACATAGGCAAGCTATAAAGAAGCTAGACTTGTGGATGCTACCAAACATTTTTGTTATTCACTTTAAACCCTACACTTGTGGAAGATAACTAAAGAACAAGATTGACACCTTTTGTGAATTTTCCAATTCACTATCTTGATTTGAAAACATATTTCATGAACAAGTTGGGCAATCTTCTACATATGAGCTATATGCCGTAAGCAATTTGAGGATCGAGCTATTTACCCAAATTTATATATTTTTTTTAATTTTAATTGATTCAACTTAAATTATTATTTAATAATAAAAATATTTTTATTTATATTTAATTATAAAATAATTTTTAAATATTTTATTATTTTACAAATAATAAACTTTAATTTTTGAATCAATTAGATCCTAAATTACGTAAGTAAATTAAAAGAATTTCAGAGCTTGATCCGATGTTACCGGTGTACATCTGCCGTTCATGTGAGATAATGAGTCAATTCATATCTAAGATGCTTCATTTTCCTCGCTTTGCGGTTAGATTGATGGGAATAGATGGTATCATTGCGATGATAGTCATGTTTCTTCAGTCAACGAATTAGAACTCGACTTACTAATTATTAAATATAAATATATATTTAATATAAATATATTTAAAAATTATATATATTTTTATAAATTTTAAAGATTATATTTTATATATATATTTAAATATATATTAAATATAAATTTTAAATATGTATGTTTTTAAAAAAATAAAGAACTTGTGTAATAAAAATTGAAAATGAAGCAAAAGGGAAGGCAGGAGAGGCATTGCGTAGCCACGTACCGCGTCATAAGGCCCTCGTTGAGTGCAGCGCATTTTGGCGATACAATTGCTTCTGGAAGAGCTGCCTTGAGTTAGACTGGGCTCATCTGCGACAGTCACTATTATATGCCATGCGATGAACTGATTGATTTTACTTGTCCGAGCAAGCGCACATGTTACACTAGATAGGTGACCCGTGACCTATGACTGTGGGCCAATTCACAACGAAAGGGTGACACAATCCAGAGGTGGCCGGGGACGATAATTGGTTCAACTGTTATTATTATTAACTTTTTCCAAAGGAAATTTTGGGCACAGCGATAGGTTTGCTTTAGGTGCTAAATTTGTACCATGGATGATAATAGAATTCAATAATTTATATATATTTATCGTATTTATATTATTTTTTTATATTATAATTATATTTATATAATATTTAAAAAATTAATTATTTTATATTTTATAAAATTTTAATAATTTTATATTATTTTTATATTATATTTTAATTATTTTTTAAACAAGTTTCAAAATTATTGGATGATCTCTTCCATTGTCCCTTGACGTAGCATTTCCTTCGCATGAAAAGAAGCGACACACCTTTCCTTGTCTTGGAATCTAATTCTCAATGAACCTTTTAATCGTCAAACTTTTACATCTTTAGCAATTTTTAATCTAAATCTAAATTAAATTAAAAGTAAATTAAAATTTTTTATTCAAATATCAAATCATAGGTAATTGATATAATATTACTTTTATAAATTATATCACGTGCATGTGAAAATAAAAACCTTCACCACATAATAAACCTAAAAGAGGTAACTAAGAGTAATACATGAAAACAACAA
>JAQSVH010222609.1:0-13668 GCA_029448705.1 Adansonia digitata
ATGGCATAAAGAGAAGTTTATCTTATGAATCCAAAGCATTAATTCCTTTATCCCAATGAGTAAAGTGAATTTGTGGTCCCCAATCATTAAAAGAATAGAGATTATTATGTGATTCAATGTTTACCCCAATTGAAAAAATAACTTTAATTCTAAAATAGGTTGAAAGAAAGCTTTTCTTGTGAAGCCAAAGCATCAATACATTTATCTCAATTAGTATAATGAATTTGTGGTGCCCAATCACTAAAAGAAAGGAGATTATTATGTGAATTTTTGTTTATCCTAATTGAAAAACGAACTTAATTCTAAAAATGGTAGGAAGAAAAATTTTTCTTATGAAACCAAAGTACCAATTCATTTATCCCAATGAGTAAAATTAATTTGTGGTGCCTAATCATTAAAAGAAAGAAGATTATTCTGTGAATTCTTGTTTATCCCCATTGAAAAATGAACTTTAATTCTAAAAATAGCGTAAAAAAAAGTTTTTCTTGTGAAACCAAAGCATCAATTCATCTATCCAAATGGGTAGAATGAATTTGTGGCACCTAATCATCAAAAGAAAGGAGATTATTATGTGAATCTGTGTTTATCCCAATTGAAAAATGAAGTTGAATTCTAAAAATGGTAGGAAGAAAAGTTTTTCTTGTGAAACCAAAGCATCAATTCATTTATCCCACTAAGTAGAATGAATTTGTGGCACCCATCGATTAAAGAAATGGAGATTATTACGCGAATTCGTGTTTATCCCAATTGAAAAACAAACTTTAATTCTAAAAATGGCACAAAGAGAGGTTTCTCTTATGAAACCAATGCATCAATTCATTTATCCCAATGAGTAGAATGAATTTGTTATGCCTAATCATTAATAGAAAGGAGATTATTATGTGAATCCGTGTTTGTCCCAATTGGAAGACGAACTTTAATTCTAAAAAAGGTGGAAAGAAAAGTTTTTCTTGTAAGACCAAAGCATCATTTCATTTATCCCAATAAGTAGAATGAATTTGTGGTGCCTAATGATTAAAGGAATGGAGATTATTATGTGAGTTCATGTTTATCCCAACTGAAAAATGAACTTTAATTTTAAAAATGGCACAAAGAAAAGTTTTTCATATGAAGCCAAACCATTGATTCATTTATCCCAATGAGCAAAATGAATTTGTGGCACCCAATCATTAAAAGAAACGAGATATTATGTGAATCCATGTTTATCTCAATTGAAAAATGAACTTTAATTCTAAAAATGGCATAAAGAGAAGTTTCTCTGATGAAACTAAAGCATCAATTCATTTATCCCAATGAGTAGAATGAATTTGTGGTGCGTAATGATTAAAGGAATGGAGATTATTATCGGAATTCATGTTTATCCCAATTGAAAAATAAAATTTAATTTTAAAAATGGCATAAATAGAAGTTTTTCTTCTGAAACCAAAGCATCAATTCATTTAACCCAATGAGTAGAGTGAATTTATGGTGCCTACTCATTAAAAGAATGGAGATTATTATGTTATTTTGTGTTTATCCCAGTTGAAAAACGAATTTTAATTCTAGAATAGGTTGAAAGAAAGCTTTTCTTGTGAAACCAAAACATCAATACATTTATCTCAATTAGTATAATGAATTTATGGAGCCCAATCATTAAAAGAAAGGTCATTATTATTTGAATTCTTGTCTATCACAATTTAAAAATGAACTTTAATTCTAAAACTGGTACAAAGAGAAGTTTTTCTTATGAAATCAAAGCATCGATTCTTCTATCCCAATAGGTAGAATGAATTTGTGGTCCCAATCATTAAGTGAAAGGAGATTATCATGCGAATCCGTGTTTATCCCAGTTGAAAAATGAACTTTAATTCTAAAATGGCTCTCTTATGAAACCAAAGCATCAATTCATTTATCCCAATGAGTAGAATGAATTTGTGGCACCCAATGATTAAAGCAATGGAGATTATTATGTGAATTCGTGTTTACCCTATTTGAAAAATGAACTTTAATTCTAAAAATGGCACAAAGAGAAGTTTATCATATGAAACCAAAGCATCAATTCATTTATCCCAATGAGTACAGTGAGTTTATGGTGCCCAATCATTAAAAGAATGGAGATTATTATGTGATTCCGTGGTTGTCCTAATTGAAAAATGAACTTTAATTCTAAAATAGGTTGAATGAAAGCTTTTCTTGTGAGACCAAAGCATTAATGCCTTTATCTCAATTAGTATAATGAGCTAGTGGTGCCCAATCATTAAAAGAAAGGAGATTATTATGTGAATTCTTGTTTATCCCAATTGAAAAATAAACTTTAATTCTAAAAATGACAAAAAGAGAAGTTTTTCTTATAAATCCAAAGTACCAATTCATTTATCCCAATGAGTAAAATGAATTTGTGATGCCCAATCATTAAAAGAAAAGAGATTATTATTTGAATTCTTGTTTATCCCAACTGAAAAATGAACTTTAATTCTAAAAATGGCACAAAGAGAAGTTTTTCTTATGAATCCAAAGCATCAATTCATTTATCCTAATAAGTAGAAAGAATTTGTTGTGCCCAATCATTAATAGAAAGGAGATTATTACGTGAATCCATGTTTATCCCAATTGGAAGATGAACTTTAATTCTAAAAATGGGAGATGAAACCAAAGCATCAATTCTTTTATCCCAATCAGTAGAATGAATTTGTGGTGCCTAATAATTAAAGGAATGGAGATTATTATGTGAATTCATCTTTATCCAAATTGAAAAATGAACTTTAATTCTAAAAATGACATTAAGAGAAGTTTTTCTTATGAAACCAAAGCATCAATACATTTATCCCAATGAGTATAATGAATTTATGGTGCCCAACGATTAAAGGAATGGGGATTATTATGTGAATTCGCGTTTATTCCAATTGGAAAATGAACTTTAATTCGAAAAATGGCATAAAGTGAAGTTTTTCTTAAGAAACCAAAGCATCAATTCATTTATCCCAATGAGTAGAATGAATTTGTAGTGCTCAATCATGAAAGAATGGAGATTATTATGTGAATTCGGGTTTATCCCAATTGAAAAATGAACTTCAATTCTAAAAATGGCACAAAGAGAAGTTTTTCTTCTGAAACCAAAGCATCGATTCATTTATCCCAATGAGTAGAATGAACTTGTGGTGCCAAATGATTAATGGAATGGAGATTATTATGTGATTCCGTGTTTATCCCAATTGAAAAATGAACTTTAATTCTAAAAATGGCACAATGAGAAGTTTTTCTTATGAAACCAAAGCATCAATTCATCTTTCTCAATGGGTAGAATGAATTTGTGGTGCCCAATCATCAAAAGAAAGTAGATTATTATGTGAATCCATGTTTATCCCAATTGAAAAATGAACTTTAATACTAAAAATGGCACAAAGAGAAGTTTCTCTTATGAAACCAAAGCATCAATTCATCTTTCCCAATGGGTAGAATGAATTTGTGGTGCCCAATCATCAAAAGAAAGGAGGTTATTTTGTGAATCCGTGTCTATCCCAATTGAAAAACAAACTTTAATTCTAAAAATGGCATACAGAGAAGTTTCTCTTATGAAACCAAAGCATCAATTCATCATTCCCACTGGGTAGAGTGAATTTGTGGTGCCCAATCATCAAAAGAAAATAGGTTATTATGTGAATCCATGTTTATCCCAATTGAAAAATAAACTTTAATTCTAAAATTGGCACAAAAAGAAGTTTCTCTTATGAAACCAAAGCATCAATTCATCTTTCCCAATGGGTAAAATGAATTTATGGTGCCCAATCATCAAAAGAAAGGAGATTATTATGTGAATCCGTTTTTATCCTAATTGAAAAAAGAACTTTAATTCTACAATAGTTTGAAATAAAGCTTTTCTTGTGAAACCAAAGCTTCAATACATTTATCCCAATTAGTATAATGAATTTATGGTGCCCAATCATTAAAAGAAATGAGGTTATTATGTGAATTCTTGTTTATCCCAATGGAACAACGAACTTTAATTCTAAAAGTGGCACAAAAAGAAGTTTTTCTTGTGATACCAAAGCATCAATTCAATTATCCCAATGTGTAGAAAGAATTTGTTACGCCCAATCATTAATAGAAATGAGATTATTACGTGCATCCGTGTTTATCCTAATTAGAAGATGAACTTTAATTCTAAAAATGGTAGAAAGAAAAGTTTTCCTTGTGCAACCAAAGCATCAATTCATTTATCCCAATGAGTAGAATGAATTTGTCATGCCCAATGATTAAAGGAATGGAGATTATTACATGAATTCATGCGTATCGCAATTGAAAAATGAACTTTAATTCTAAAAGTGGCATAAAGAGAAGTTTTTCTGATGAAACCAAAGCCTGAATTCATTTATCCCAATGTGTAGAATAAATTTGTGGTGCCCAATCTTTGAAAGAAAGGATATTATTATTTGAATCCATGTTTATCCCAACTGAAAGATGAACTTTAATTCTAAAATAGGTTGAAAGAAAGCTTTTCTTGTGAAACCAAAGCATCGATACATTTATCTCAAGGAGTAGATTGAGTTTATGGTGCCCAATCACTAAAAGAAAGGAGATTATTATGTGAATTCTTGTTTATCCCAATAAATGAACTTTAACTCTAAAAATAGCACAAAGAGAAGTTTTTCTTATGAAACTAAAGCATTAATTCGTCTTTCCCAATGGGTAGAATGAATTTATGGTGCCCAATCATCAAAAGAAAGGAGACTATTATGTGAACCTGTGTTTATCCTAATTGAAAAATGAACCTTAATTCTAAAAATGGCATAAAGAGAAGTTTGTCTTATAAAATGAAAGCATCAATTCATTTATCCCTATAAGTAGAATGAATTTGTGGTGCCCAATGTTGAAAGGAATGGAGGTTATTACGCGAATTCGTGTGCATCGCAATTGAAATTCTAAAAATGGCACAGAGAGAAGTTTTTCTTATGAAACCAAAACCTCAATTCATTTATCCCAATTTGTAGAATAAATTTGTTGTGCCCAATCTTTGAATGAAAGGATATTATTATTTGAATCTATGTTTATCCCAACTGAAAGATGAACTTTAATTCTGAAATAGGTTGAAAGAAAGCTTTTCTTGTGAAATCAAAGCATCAATACATTTATCTCAAGGAGTAGAATGAATTTGTGATGCCCAATCATTAAAAGAAAGGAGATTATTATGTGAATTCTTATTTATCCCAATTGAAAAACAAACTTTAATTCTAAAAATGGCACAAAAAGAAGTTTTTCTTATGAAACCAAAGCATCAATTCATCTTTCCCAAAGGGTATAATGAATTTGTGATGCCTAATCATCAAAAGAAAAGAGATTATTAAGTGAATTCGTGTTTATCCCAATTGAAAAACGAACTTCAATTCTAAAAATGGCACAAAGAGAAGTTTCTCTTATGAAACCAAAGCATCGATTCATTTATCCCTATCAGTAGAATGAATTTGTGGTGCCCAATGATTAAAGGAATAGAGATTATTATGTGGATTCGTGTTTATCCCAATTGAAAAATGAACTTTAATTCTAGAAATGGCATAAAGAGAAGTTTCTCTTATGAAACCAAGTCATCAATTCATTTATCCCAATGAGTAGAGTGAATTTATGGTGCCCAATCATTAAAAGAATGGAGATTATTACGTGATTCTGTGTTTATCTCAATTGAAAAACAAACTTTAATTCTACAATGGGCTGAAAGAAAGCTTTTCTTGTGAAACCAAAGCATCAATACATTTATCTCAGTTAGTATAATGAATTTGGGGTGCCCAATCATTAAAAGAAAGAAGATTATTATGTGAGTTCTTATTTATCCCAATTGAAAAATGAACTTAATTCTAAAAATGGCACAAAGGGAAGTCTTTTTTATGAAACCAAAGGACCAATTCATTTATCCCAATTAGTAAAATGAATTTGTGGTGCCCAATCATTAAAAGAAAGGAGATTATTATGTGAATTCTTGTTTATCCCAATTGAACATCGAATTTTAATTCTAAAAATGGCGCAAGGAGAAGTTTTTCTTATGAAACCAAAGCGTCAATTCAATTATCCAAGAAAGAATTTGTTGTGCCCAATCATTAACAGAAAAGAGATTATTACATGCATCTATGTTTATCCTAATTGGAAGACGAACTTTAATTCTAAAAATTGTAGAAAGAAAAGTTTTTCTTGTAAAACTAAAGCATCAATTCATTTATCCCAATGAGTAGAATGAAGTTGTGGTGCCCACTGATTAAAGGAATGGAGATTATTATGTGAATTCGTGTGTATCGCAATTTAAAAATGAACTTTAATTCTAAAAATAGCACAAAGAGAAGTTTTTTTGATGAAACCAAAATCTCAATTCATTTATCCCAATTTGTAGAATGAATTTGTGGTGCCCAATCTTTGAAAGAAAGGATATTATTATTTGAATCTGTGTTTATCCCAACTGAAAGATGAACTTTAATTCTGAAATAGGTTGAAAGAAAGTTTTTCTTGTAAAACCAAAGCATCAATTCATTTATCCCTATAAGTAGAATGAATTTATGGTGCCCAATGATTAAAGGAATGGAGATTATTATGCGAATTCGTGTGTATCGCAATTGAAAATGAACTTTAATTCTAAAAATGGCACAAAGAGAAGTTTTTCTTATGAAACCAAAACCTTAATTCATTTATCCTAATTTGCAGAATGAATTTACGGTGCCAAATCTTTGAAAGAATGGATATTATTATTTGAATCCGTATTTATCCTAACTGAAAGATGAACTTTAATTCTAAAATAGGTTGAAAGAAAGCTTTTCTTGTGAAATCAAAGCATTAATACATTTATCCCAAGGAGTAGAATGAATTTGTGGTACCCAATCATTAAAAGAAAGGAGATTTTTATGCAAATTCTTGTTTATCCCAATTGAAAAATGAACTTTAATTCTAAAAATGGCACAAAAAAAAGTTTTTCTTATGAAACCAAAGCATCAATCCATCTTTCCCAATGGTTAGAATGAATTTGTGGTGCCCAATGATCAAAAGAAAGGAGATTATTATGTGAATCCGTGTTTATTCCAATTGAAAAATGAACTTTAATTCTAAAAGTGGCGCAAAGAGAAGTTTCTCTTATGAAACCAAAGCATCAATTCATTTATCCCTATGAGTAGAATGAATTTGTGGTGCCCAATAATTAAAGGAATAGAGATTATTATGTGAATTCATGTGTATCGCAATTGAAAAACAAACTTTAATTGTAAAAATGGCACAAAGAGAAGTTTTTCTTATGAAATCAAAGCCTCAATTAATTTATCCCAATGTGTAGAATGAATTTGTAGTGCCCAATCTTTGAAAGAAAGGATATTATTATGTGAATCCATGTTTATCCCAACTGAAAGATGAACTTTAATTCAGAAATAGGTTAAAAGAAAGCTTTTCTTGCAAAATCAAAGCATCGATACATTTATCTCAAGGTGTAGAATATGTGCCTAATCACTAAAAGAAAGGAGATTATTATGTGAATTCTTGTTTATCCTAATTGAAAAACGAACTTTCATTCTAAAAATGGCACCAAGAGAAGTTTTTCTTATGAACCAAAGCATCAATTCATCTTTCCCAATGGGTAGGAATGAATTTGCAGTGCCCAATCATCAAAAAAAAGGAGATTGTTATGTGAATCCATGTTTCTTTCAATTAAAAAATGAACTTCAATTCTAAAAGTGGCACAAAGAGAAGTTTCTCTTATGAAACAAAAGCATCAATTCATTTATCCCAATGAGTAGAATGAATTTATGGTGCCCAATGATTAAAGGAATGGAGATTATTATACGAATTCGTGTGTATCGCAATTGAAAAATGAACTTTAATTCTAAAAATGGCACAAAGAAAAGTTTTTATTATGAAACCAAAGCCTCAATTCATTTACCCCATTGTGTAGAATGAATTTGTGGTGCCCAATCTTTGAAAGAAAGGATATTATTATTTGAATCCATGTTTATCCCAACTGAAAGATGAAGTTTAATTGTAAAATAGGTTGAAAGAAAGCTTTTCTTGCAAAATCAAAGCATCAATACATTTATCTCAAGGAGTAGAATGAATTTGTGGTGCCCAATCATTAAAAGAAAGGAGATTATTATGTGAATTCTTGTTTATCCCAATTGGAAGACAAACTTTAATTATAAAAAAGGTGGAAAGAAAAGTTTTTCTTGTGAAATCAAAGCATGAATTCATTTATCCCAATGAGTAAAATGAATTTGTGGAGCCCAATCTTTGAAAGAAAAGATATTATTATGTGAATCCATTTATACCAATTGAAAGATGAACTTTAATTCTGAAATAGGTTGAAAGAAAGCTTTTCTTGCGAAACCAAAACATCAATACATTTATCTCAAGGAGTAGAATGAATTTGTGGTGCCTAATCATTAAAAGAAAGGAGATTATTATGCGAGTTCATGTTTATCCCAATTGAAAAACGAATTTTAATTCTAAAAATGGCACGAAGAGAAGTTTCTCTTATGAAACCAAAGCATCAATTCATTTATCCCAATGAGTAGAATAAATTTGTGGTGCCCAATGATTAAAGGAATGAAGATTATTATGCGAATTCATGTTTATCCCAATTGAAAAACGAACATTAATTATAAAAATAGCACAAAGAAAAGTTTCTCTTATGAAACCAAAGCATGAATTCATTTATCCCAATGAGTAGAATGAATTTGTTGTGCCCAATCATTAATGAAAAGGAGATTATTATGTGAATCCATGTTTACCCCAACTAGAAGACAAACTTTAATTCTAAAAAAGGTGGAAAGAAAAGTTTTTCTTGTGAAACCAATGCATTAATTCTTTTATCCCAATAAGTAGAATGAATTTATGGTGCCCAATGATAAAAGAAATGGAGATTATTATGTGAGTTCATGTTTATCCCAATTAAAAAAAGAACTTTAATTCTAAAAATGGCACAAAGAGAAGTTTTTTTTATGCAACCAAACCATCAATTAATTTATCCCAATGAGTAGAGTGAATTTGTGGTGCCCAATCATAAAAAGAATAGAGATTATTATGTAATTCTGTGTTTATCCCAATTGAAAAATGAACTTTAATTCTAAAAATGGTTCAAAGAAAAGTTTTTCTTATAAAACCAAAGTACCAATTCATTTATCCCAATGAGTGAAATGAATTTGTGGTGCCCAATCATTAAAAGAAAGGGTATTATTATGTGAATTCTTGTTTATCCCAATTGAAAAATAAAGTTTAATTTAAAAATGGCACAAAGAGAAGTTTTTCTTATGAAACCAAAGCATCAATTCATTTATCCAAATGTGTAGAATGAATTTGTGGTGCCCAATGATTAAAAGAATGGAGATTATTATCTGCATTCGTGTTTGTCCCAATTGACAAACGAACTTTAATTCTAAAAATGGCACAAAGAGAAGTTTTTCTTATGAAACTAAAGAATCAATTCATTTATAACGAGTAGAATGAATTTACAGTGCCCAATCATTAAAAGAATGGAGACTATTATATGAATTCGGGTTTATCCTAATTAAAAAATGAACTTTAATTCTAAAAATGGCACAAAGAAAAGTTTTTCTTATGAAACCAAAGCATCATTTCACTTATCCCAATGAGTAGAATAAATTTGTTGTGCCCAATCATTAATAGAAAGTAGATTATTATATAAATCTGTGTTTATCCAAATTGGAAGACGAACTTTGATTCTAAAAATGGCACAGAGAGAAGTTTTTCTTATGAAACCAAAGCATCAATTCATTTATCCCAATAAGTCGAATGAATTTGTTATGCCCAATCATTAATAGAAAGTAGATTATTTTGTGAGTCTGTGCTTATCCCAATTGGAAGACGAACGTTAATTCTAAAAATAGCACAAAGAGAGGTTTCTCTTATGAACCTAAAGCATCAATTCATTATCCTAATGAGTAGAATGAATTTATGGTGCCCAAGGATTAAAGGAATCGAGATTATTATGTGAATTCATATTTATCCCAATTGAAAGATGAACGTTAATTCTAAAAATGGCATAAAGAGAAGTTTTTCTTATAAAACTGAAGCATCAATTCATTTATCCCAACGAGTAGAATGAATTTGTGGTGCCCAAGGATTAAAGGAATCGAGATTATTATGTGAATTCGTGTTTATCCCAATTGAAAAATGAACTTTAATTCTAAAAATGGCACAAAGGGAAATTTCTCTTATGACACCAAAGCATCAATTCATTTATCCCAATGAGTAGAATGAATTTGTTGTGCCTAATCATTAATAGAAAAGAGATTATTATGTGCGACCGCGTTTATCCTAATTGGAAGATGAACTTTAATTCTAAAAAAGGTGGAAAGAAAAGTTTTTCTTAAGAAACCAAAGCATCAATTCATTTATCTCAATGAGTAGAATGAATTTGTGGTGCCCAATGATTAAAGGAATGGAGATTATTATGTGAATTTGTGTTTATCCTAATTGAAAAATGAACTTTTATTCTAAAAATGGCACAAAGAGAAGTTTCTCTTATGAAACCAAACCATTGATTCATTTATCCCAATAAGAAGAATGAATTTGTGGTGCCCAATCATTAAAAGAATGGAGATTGTTACGTGAATTTGGCTTCATCCTAATTGAAAAACAATCTATAATTCTAAAAATGGCACAAAGAGAAGTTTCTCTTGTGAAACTAAAGCATCTATTCATTTATCCCAACGAGTAAAAGTAATTTGTGGTGCCCAATGATGAAAGGAATGGAGATTATTATGTGAATTCGTGTTTATCCCAATTGAAAAACAAACTTTAATTCTAAAAATGGCACAAAAAGAAGTTTCTCTTATGAAACCAAAGCATCAATTCCTTTATCCCAACGAGTAGAATGAATTTGTGGTGCCCAATCATTAAAAGAATGAGGATTATTATACGAATTCGGGTTTATCCCAATTGAAAAATGAACTTTAATTCTAAAAATGGTACAAAGAGAAGTTTTTCTTATGAAACCAAAGCATCAATTCATTTATCCTAATGAGTAGAATGAAGTTGTTGCGCCCAATCATTAATAGAAAAGAGATTACTATGTGAATTCGTGTTTATCCCCATTGAAAAATGAACTTTAATTCTAAAAATGGCGCAAAGAGAAGTTTCTCTTTTGAAACCAAAGCATCAATTCATTCATCCCAATGAGTAGAATGAATTTGTGGTGCCCAATCATTAAAAGAATGAGGATTATTTTATGAATTCAGGCTTATCCCAATAGAGAAATGAACTTTAATTCTAAAAAAGACACAAAGAGAAGTTTTTCTTATGAAACCAAAGCATCAATTCATTTAGCCCAATGAGTAGAATGAATTTGTTGTGCCCAATCTTTAATAAAAAGTAGATTGTTATGTGCATACGTGTTTATCCCAATTGGAAGACGAACTTTAATTCTAAAAATGGCACAAGGGTAAGTTTTTCTTATGAAACCAAAGCATCGATTCATTTATCCCAATGAGTGGAATAAATTTATGGTGCCCAAAGATTAAAGGAATGGAGATTATTATGTGAATTCGTGTTTATCCCAATTGAAAAATGAACTTTAATTCTAAAAATGGCACAAAGGGAAGTTTTTCTTATGAAACCAAAGCGTCAATTCATTTATCCTAATGAATAGAATGAATTTGTGGTGCCCAATCTTTGAAAGAAAGGATATTATTATGTGAATCCGTGCTTATCCCAACTGAAAGAAGAACTTTAATTATAAAATAGGTTGAAAGAAAAGCTTTTCTTGCGAAACCGAAGCATCAATGCATTTATCTTAATGAGTAGAATAAATTTTTGTTTTCCAATCATTAGAAGAAAAGAGATTATTATGTGAATTCTTGTTTATCCCAATTGAAAAATGAATTTTAATTCTAAAAATGGCATAAAGAGAAGTTTTTCTTATGAAACCAAAGCATCGATTCATTTATCCCAATGAGTAGCATGAATTTGTGATGCCCTATCATTAATAGAAAGGAGATTATTATATGAATTCATGTTTATCCTAATTGAAAAATTAACTTTAATTCTAAAAATGGCGCAAAGAGAAGTTTTATTTTGAAATCAAAGCATCTATTCATTTATCCCAATGAGTAGAATGAATTTGTTGTGCCCAATCTTTAATAGAAAGTAGATTATTATGTGAATCCATGTTTATTCCAATTGGAAGATGAACTTTAGTTCTAAATATGGCACAAAGAGAAGTTTTTCTTATAAAACTAAAGCATCAATTCATTTATCCCAATAAGTAGAGTGAATTTGTGGTGCCCAATCTTTAAAAGAATGAAGATTATTATGTGATTTCATGTTTATCCCATTTGAAAAACGAACTTTAATTCTAAAAATGGCACAAAGAAAAGTTTTTCTTATGAAACCAAAGCATCGATTCATTTATCCTAATGAGTAGAATGAATTTGTGGTGCCCAATCTTTGAAAGAAAGGATATTATTATGTGAATCCATATTTATCCCAACTGAAAGAAAAACTTTAACTCTAAAATAAGTTGAAAGAAAAGCTTTCCTTACGAAACCAAAGCATCAATTTCTTCTCAATGAGTTGAATGAATTCGTATTGCCCAACCATTAAAAGAAAGGTGTTTATTATGTGAATTCTTGCTTATCCCAATTGAAAAATGAATTTTAATTCTAAAAATGGCACAAAGAGAAGTTTTTCTTATGGAACCAAACCATCGATTCATTTATCCCAATAAGTAGATTGAATTTATGGTGCCCAATCATTAAAAGAGTAGGGATTATTATATGAATTCGGGTTTATCCCAATTGAAAAATGAACTTTAACTCTAAAAAAGGCACAAAGAGAAGTTTTTCTTATGAAACCAAAGCATCAATTCATTTTATCCCAATGAGTAGAATGAATTTGTTGTGCCCAATCTTTAATAGAAAGTAGATTATTATGTGAATTCGTGTTTATCCCAATTGGAAGATGAACTTTAATTCTAAAAATGGCAAAAATAGAAGTTTTTCTTATGAAAGCAAAGCATCGATTCATTTATCCTAATGAGGAGAATGAATTTGTGGTGCCCAATCTTCGAAAGAATGGATATTATTATGTGAATCCGTGTTTATCCTAACTGAAAGAAGAACTTTAATTCTAAAATAGTTTGAAAGAAAAGCTTTTCTTGCAAAACCAAAGCATCAACACATTTATCTCAATGAGTAGAATGAATTTGTGGTGCCCAATCATTAAAAGAAAGGAGATTGTTATGTGAATTCTTGTTTATCCCCATTAAAAAATGAATTTAATTCTAAAAATGGCACAAAGAGAAGTTTTTCTTATGGAACCAAACCATTGATTCCTTTATCCCAATAAGTAGATTGATTTTGTGGTGCCCAATCATTAAAAGAATAGAGATTATTATATGAATTCGGGTTTATCCCAATTGAAAAACAAACTTTAATTCTAAAAATGACACAAAGAGAAGTTCTTCTTATGAAACCAAAGCATCAATTCATTTATCCCAACGAGTAGAAGTAATTCATAGTGCCCAATGATTAAAGGAATGAAGATTATTATGTGAATTCATGTTTATCCTAATTGAAAAACAAACATTAATTCTAAAAATGGCACAAAGCGGAGTTTCTTTTATGAAACTAAAGCATCAATTCATTTATCCCAATGAGTAGAGTGAATTTGTGGTGCCCAATCATTAAAAGAATGGAGATTATTATGTGATTCCGT
>JAQSVH010222652.1:0-13665 GCA_029448705.1 Adansonia digitata
ATGCATTGAGTTCATTCATTTTTTTTATTTTTAATTTTAATTCAATTCAAATATTATATAACTTTATTTATATTCATATACGAGTTTATTTTTTATATTATGATAATGAATTTTTTTTTTATTTTTTTAGCGTATCTTAAGAAGTATATTTTATTTTAATTAATTTCATTGTGAAACTTAAAAAACTTTAGAGGTAATTTTTCAATAACGATTGATATGAAAATGAAAGGTATCGGCCAAACAGCAGTGGAAAAGGAGAAGCTGACCATGCAACCCCATTGGCTTGGCCACTACTGTTGGCCAGATTTATCTTTCAAAGAGGTCGGCACATGAACGTCCAACGTTGGTCGCACACGGCTTTAAAATTTAAATTCCACTTAAAATTAAAATTAGGATATCTCTAATTTTCATCCTCCCTTGCTGCCTTGCTTCCATATTACGTACACACCAATTGATACTTTTAATCCTCGAAGTGTCTTGTTGGGAATCATACTTCCATTTTAGATTTATTCATGCAAATCGGGTCGTAATTTAAAATTTTTAAATTTTTTTCAAATTTAGGTTGACTTAAAAATTTATTTTACTTTTTATTATAATATTTTTATATTTTATAATTAAATTTAATAAAAAATATTATTTTTATTATTAAATGATAATTTAAGTTGGATCAAGCTTGATCCTTATCTCCCGCCCTTAAACATGTTTACTTAGGCTTAAGACTTATTTGATTATTTCTTTTTCTTTTTCTTTTATTCAAATTCGAACTCATTTTGTTATGTTAACGTAACGAAAGAACTCCACACTTTCATCTAAAGGTAATTAAAATTTGATATGATATCTTCAAGTTAAAATACTTAATTTTTTACAATTTTTTTTTTAAATTGAATGGATTTAAGTATAAGTAGTATTATTCATTTTAAAGAAAATTTTATTTTATTATATTTTTATGAAAAGACACTATATGCTAAAAAATCTATGTCCATTTCAAAAAAAAATAGTGTGTTCTTTGTATAATATTCATAAAGGCTAAATATTATTATGAGTTGCATACTAGGATGAATCATGTAAGTTAACATCAAACCACAACTTACTTACAAAGGAAGATTAAACTTATGAAACCTATATTTATCACTACTTTAGAAAATGATGGGCACTTTCCAATAAGTGCATCCTCCAATTGAGGGGTTTTTTTTTTTTTTTGGTAAAAGTGGAGAAAATAGAAGTTAGGAATATTTGGATGGTTGGATTGCATATTTGATCAAAGCTTCACATCTTTGTTAACCACTAAAGCAAATGCCTTTTGATAATACCCATTTTATGTCTATATGCACTTAGCAGCAATTATAACAGTGGTTGTATGAATCAGGATTGTCTCCCCCCCCCCACCCCCCAAAAAATCATAAAAATATTAAATTAATTATGCTGAATTATTTTCTGAATATAACAAAGAAACATTATGTTAATTTTTTTATTATAAAAAGATTATAGTTTGAGAATAAAAGGAGAGGGTACAAATAATAAATTTAATTTAAAATTTATTAAATATCATTTATTAAAAAAATATATAAATTAATTAAATTAAACTATAAATTCCACAAGGTTTTTTTTCTTTGGAAATGCTGATTTTCTAGTCTAAGGATAATTCTTTTTTCTATTAAAAAGCTTTTTGGTAATAAAGTAATTCCAAAAAGATATCTTCGACCTTGGCTGAACCTTTCTTAAGAATTTCAAGAATGGGCCAAAAGCTTTTTCATGGGCCCCATTCCATTATTGGATAAATCTCCTGAACGTGGTCCCATCCAGGGTACAAAACTATGGAATCCTAAACTGCCACGTGGTCCTCTCAGTTTCATTCCCTAAAGCAAAATGGGCGGTAATTTATATATATATATATTACGAATTTCTTTTGTGGTTAATTTGTTTAGTCAGATGGTAACTTAACTTAAAAGGTTCGGATATTTTTCATGGGTAATACTTTATAATTTCTTTCTTTTTTTTATTTTTGATTTTAAAAATTAAACTATATGAAATATGAGGATAATAAAAATATATTGAGCATAGAATTTATTATATTAAAATAAAAATTTATCACATTTATTTTAAGAATTTTTATAATTATCGTTGAAATTTTCATAATTTTAAAGTGATAATATAATATTTGAAGTTTCACTTATGTAAAATATTTATAAAATTTAAATATTTTGAAATGAAAATAAAAGAAAATTAATTATAATAAATATAAAAAGCTATTAAGTGTGCAAAATACTAACATTTTTTTTACACGTAAAATGTTAATATTTTTTGAAATATCTGGGAAAAACATCTATTAATTAAAAATTATTTTTTAATTTTAAATATAGTATGCAAATAATTTTTAAAAAGATGTTTTGTATATTTTGATTAATAACAAACTTTCAGTTGAGAACATGACCAATTAAGAAGAGTGATTTTGCTATACTTTTTGAAATAATTAAGAAAATAAACTTACTATAAAATTAGCATTCTATAATGTATGATCAAATAATAATTCAAAGACTAAGTATAAATCTGATTTCTCTAATATATAAGTTATGTGATTTTGGTCATTGTATTATAATTTTAGTAAATTTAGTATGTTGTAATTATAAAATGTAAACAAAAGAGAATTTGATAATGATATTAAATAATAGTTAATATTCTAAAATTTATGTGAAAAAATAATTAATTTTGGTTTATTAAAATATTTAAAAATAAAACTATTTTTCAATTTAAGAAACAAAATGAAATAGTTATTTTTTTAAATAAATATAAATAATAAACAAATGAAATGAGATGTTTCACTTCATAAGTGCTAAGAAAAACATGATAGAGAAAAAGATAAATATTTCATACATCAATAGTGGAATAAATAATTTTACAAGTGGAATCAAAGTTGATATATGTTTCATTCAGTATATATAAATTAATGAGATATATATCGTTTCACTCATTCACTTATGAAAATTTTTTCATTTTATCGTTAATATACGAAATAATTATCCATAAATAAATAGAAGTTTTAATTAATAAAACTCTAGCACTCCCTAAGGGAGAACTTGAAGCATTTCAAAAATAAATAAATAAAACTTGAAGTTAACCCCTCCAAACTAAACTATTACTGATACAAGTGACAGATTATTACTTGGAAAATCTATGGCTGAAGTTTGTCCAATCACCACACAAGGTAAGTTAAGCCCCTATAAATACTGGTCCCTTATTATCCAGAACACCAAATTGGCTATTTTGAAAAACCAAAACCAAAAATCTGTCTTTCTCATGGCTGATTTCAGATCGGACTTGCAAAATTTTAAACAATCATTTCCTCTCCTGGATATTGATCCTACCATGGAATCACTTAACCAATTTGGTGAGCTAAACCAAAGTGTCATAGACAATTCAGCCTTGATGAATTTCCAAAGCTTATTCCCATTCTCCAATGTCGACAGTTTGATCTTCAGCAATCAAGAACCTGATGAAGTCCCATGCAACAACTGGGAAGAAAACCTGCCAGCTGCTGGTTTTTCCCATCTTAGCAACCAGGGTTCAGTACTATCGGTTGCTGCTCAGCCCAATATTTTGGCAGCCAAAACTGAATTCCATGAAAGCAAGAAGAGGAAGTCATTGGATGCATCTGAAACTAGTTCTGGGAACTCATCATCTCCACAGGTTTCTGAATCTGGGATCAAGAGAAGAAATGTATGTGTGTGCGTGTGTATATATAAATATATATATATGTATATGTATATGTTATATCCAAAGCATCTTGTCTATTCCAATTCTTTCATTTTTTTTTTTTTGGCTTCAATTTGCTTTTTGTATTTGTTTTGATTTTTAAGCAGAATTCAGGAAGAGGGAAAAGAGCAAAAAGTAATGATCAGAAGGAAGGTGAGAAACCAGAAGAAGTGGTTCATGTCAGAGCCAGAAGAGGTCAAGCTACTGACAGTCACAGTTTGGCGGAAAGGGTACATTATTATCCTCATTAACTCATCTCATTCCCCAAGAAATTGAAATTTGTTCAACCTTCTGTATCTATTTACTTATTTGTCTATGTTACTCCGAATTTTAATATGAATATTGATATATTCTATATATAAATATTCTAATTTCTTCTGTTTTATCATGTATAAAAAATTCTTAAAAGATTATATCCTATACCCCTTAAATAAGCGTTGGACACTGGACATAAGATTTAACTATTTTAACCTATTGAAGATGATGCATTTCTTTTCGTCTGTCAATCAGGTTAGAAGGGGGAAAATAAATGAGAGACTAAGATGCTTACAAGATATTGTCCCAGGGTGCTACAAGGTAAAATGCTTTTTATCTCTTTGAAAGAGAAGGAATTATTCCCAAAATCTGTTCATCTCTTAATTACATCATCTGAATAAATTACATTGAAAAATTGCAAAAAAACAACAAAGATTTCACTTGCATATTTCTAACGTGGTCGATAATAATCTGCAGACCATGGGCATCGCAGTCATGTTAGATGAGATAATCAATTATGTCCAGTCCTTGCAGAACCAAGTTGAGGTGAGTTGAAAGAAAAATTATCCATTCACCTTTTCCCTTTTCCAACCAATAATTCATTCCAATGCACAATATATATATATATATACATATATGAATACATGTATATACCTAGATATATGTATTTATAGTTAGGTGTATATTTGTATATGTCTATACATATGAATATATGAACGTATCAGCATATACATATTGTACAGTTGTAACACAAATTCACTGACCTAATTAACCGTATATCTTTCACTGTTTTCGAAATGTTGCAGTTTCTTTCAATGAAGCTGACAGCAGCAAGCACATATTATGACTTCAACTCAGAGTCAGATGCTATGGAAAGAATGCAGGTGTTTGTCATAGCTGTAGAAAGCATTTATTTATTTTTTACAAGTATTATATATAAATATTCCTTTAAGTAAATTTTAATCTCACAGTATTTTTGGATGCAATAATGAATGAAAATCACGTCCATTTTCAGAGGGAAAAAGCACAGGAAGCTAAAGAGATTGAAAGACTGATGAGAGAAGAATATGTTGGAGGGCTAGCTTGCTTCCACTCATCAACAACAACAACAACATGGTCCTCTTTGACTTAAAACTTGTAGATCGATCGCTTGCTACACCTAATTGCCTTACAACACTTGTGATCATGAACGATGCCCTTATATTTCGAACACCTTTTTTTTTTTTCGTGTTTTAAAGTTTGTCATTGTACCCCACTAGTTCATGCCGTAGCCAGAAAATAACTGACAAATTTTCTATACTTGTAATTTATTAAGCATTAATGGAATTCTATTCGATATTTACAAGAAATTAGCTTATTTGTTTCTTCTTCTGCTTAAGAGGTATTAATGGCTGGGCCGTAATGCTGCTCAAATTTAACTTGATCCGGTTCGATTTATAAGATTGAATTATTTTTTTTTAAATATAAAAAAATTATTTTGATATTAATATTTATATATTTTTTAATTAAATTTAAATAAAAATATTATTTTATTAAATTATCATAGTGTTAATCCAAATTATTAAAACGTTAACTCAAATCCAACCTTCTTAAAATCAGACAAAATCAAATTGAATGATCTGCTCAACTCTTCAACAAGACTAGTTCTACTTTCTTCGTGTCAATTTCTTTTGATTTAAGCTCACAAAGATCAAACACACAACTGCTAAATCCGGCAATTTTTCTCAGTGGAGCCAAATCATGCACACCAAAAAATTAAAAAAACCCTTAACTAAACATTAATCGACGTGATTAGACTTCACTGCTTTATAATTAGGGTCAGGATGATCAAAATGACAGCAAAAGAGTCAAAAAAATTTTGGACTTTGGGACATTAAGCTTAATAATAGTAAGAACTTTAATTAAATCATCTTAATCAGCTCCTTTCAGAACAGACTTCAATTACATTTTAGACATTAATTAATGAAAAAAAAATTAGGAAAAATATATTGCTATTTGATTAAGAAAAAAACCCGACAAATGAACAAAAACGAACCAGACATAAGTTTTCATGCATCCCCAGATTAAATCAAGCTTTTACAAAACATGACACTTGGGTCACTGTATTTTTCTACCTTCATATCTGTTGGATTAACCCAAGGAATTATTTAAACACTTCTTAATTTATAAATCCTCAATTCCTCATCAATCACTTTTCTTAATTTGTTATTTCTTTTGAGTGGATAGACATCGGAGCTGTCCATGGACCAGCAGGTTTGATTCATATGATCGGATGTTAAATAAGGTTTTAATAAATTCCAGGTACCTTGATCAAATTATTATTTTAATAATAAAATATATTTTATTTAAATTTTATTATAAAATATATAAATATTTTATAAAAATAATATTTTAATATGATTTAACTTAATTTAGATAAAATATTAAACCCGTAACCAAACCCATAGACAGGTCTAATAACCATATGTATGGCAGATACTGACACCAAGGATAAAATACTATTTTAGTCTTTAGAATTTATAACCCCACACTCTGTCATCTGAAAAAGCTTGAGTTGAGATGTATAACCTTGACATTTTTAGAAGAAACAACAGAAAGAAGCATCGCATGTTGTTTGCCTCTAACATTTGATGATTGAATTTCATCTCAACTTGGATGTTCATCCAAACCTTTACTTCATTTTCTTTCTCAGACCCCTTTGAATTGAACCCAAAGTACAATCATTTAAATGCAAATATTGAAAGGTTTAATATATATCTAACATAGGTAGATTTGATAAATTTTTATAAAATAAGAAAAATACGATATAAACATGATATGTTTAATAAATATGAAAATATGTAATATAACACTTTTCAGACATAATTAATATAATATTTTTAAAATACATATCATATTTATCTTTAAAATTTTAGCACAAAAAATACTAAATATACTATTTATACACGAATTGCTGGCTAACCATAGGTAAATATCGGATTGGTTATCATTGTGGATTAGCTAGCAAAGGCTAAGGCTGGTTCCATGACTTGTAAAACCAAAAACACAAGAATAAACAGGAACACTTAGTTATAAAAATGCTACTTGTCGGTAAAAATTAAGAATGTGCTAATCCTTTCTGGCACCATCACTTTAGGGGGTATATAACTCATGAAACAAATAAGATTTTTGATGCAATGAAGCCATGGCCAGTTTGGCGAATACACGTGAAAGAAAAACTGAATGGATCCCACAATATATATATATATATAAGAATACATAAAATCTAATGGATGTTGCCAATACATTAAGTGAATGATTGGAAGAGAGAAATTTTAGTTATTTATTTTTCTAATTTATTTTGTTGTATGTATAGTACAAAATAAAATAGAAGGGGGCAGATGCAGTGCATGCAAGAAAAAAGAGTGGGGGGGGTGGGGTTTGCAAGTTGAGGAAGACAGCTTGAAATGGGCCAGGCTATGCCCACAAGAGGATAGGCAATGTGGGTTCTCCAACATCTGTGAAAATGATAAATTAAGAGCCTTATGAGCGCTTTTTAAAGCCACTTTTGTTACTCTTTCTCAATCAAAGTCTTTGCCTTCTTTGACCCCCTTTTGACCAAGACTTTTGCTTGCCTCTTGGAGCATGCATGAACCAGGAGGAGAAGGAAGGGCCTCAAATTGGAGGGAGGGTCCCATAGTAACTAAACGGATAGATTTCATCATGTATTCCCAATTTAGATTTGGGGTCACAGAGATTAAGTAAAATTGAGATTAAGTGGACTGAATAATTCATATATTTTTTATGTGTTATAATGATATTATAAAGTATTGTATTTTTTTGTCTAGTCTATCATATTTTATTTTATGTTTTAATTATTTTTTATTGTTTCTGCGTTATGAATTTATAATATTTTCAGAATTGTTAAGTCCAACGATGAAAGTAACTAATTGGGGCAAGTTCAAGGATCTTAAGTATAAAGAATTTAATATTATATTGCACTTGAAATTATCAAGTACAACGATCAAGGTAATTAATAGGGCAAGTTCAAGGATCCAAATACAGGGAAGTGGAGGAGGTGGAGAAGGTGGTTAGCTAGTCTGGCTTCTTATTAATTCCCACTACTTTTGAAAATGGCATTAAATCTTTCTTGAATAATGCTTCCATATCTTTGTTTTCGGCACTCAAAAACCAAAGCTCAACCCAAAATGTTGATCCCAAAGTAGCTTTCTGCATCATCTCAACATTGAAACAATTTAACGGTGGAAAGGGGGTTTGGGGGGAGTACAAATAAAACTATAACACGTATAAACCCTTGTGTCTTAATGCGAGTGAAGATTATGGGTCAAAGAACAAAGGAATTAAATACATATAATACAATTAAAATCATGCACCAACATTTTTTTTTTCCTTTTACAGTTTCAATGGTAGGAAGAATGTTTTGAAACATTTTCATATTTTAAAATTATTCAATCGTGTGAGAGCATACATTAATTAATTGAGCTAAATGCTTAAATATAATATTTTTAAATATTTTGATTTTATGTATTCGAAAATCATTATATGATATTTTTATTAAATTTTATATTAAAAAATTATAAATATTAAGATTTAAATTTGTTTTCAATCGACTTTATCTTTTCAAGTTCGTATTTAATTTTTGCTTTGCTTTCTTCTAAAGATTGTAAGATTAATTATGCCATATATATAAGTTGAGAATTACTTCATTGGTTAACTTACAAGTTAGAGTTAAACATGTAATTGCATTAAAAAAAATTCATTATCAAGGAACTTTGTCACATTTAAAATTGCATTTGCAGTGTGAATGCGGCGACTTTTTAAGTTGTAGGTAATGTAAAATCGACAAATATAGATATTTAAAATAAAACATGTTCTTGAATTGACAAATGAATATACCTACCATTAATTAACGTCATGTCTCTTAGGTTAGGATCACCATCTCATCATATCGGAATTAGTGGCATGTTGTTGATGCCACGTTTTCGGATTCTTCTGCTTTATTTCAGCTTCCAAGTGAATTGTCAATTTGTTGTTGTCTGTATGCCATATGGCAAGATCACAGTAGGTCCTTCTAGTTTCAACTTCGGTCAAACTAACGGAAGTTTACCATCTCGTCCCTGTTCTTCCCCCACCCCCCCCGCCCAAAAAAAAAAATCCATTCCAGGGTTTCCTGGTTTAATTCGTTAATTGGCTTTTTTTGCCCAGTTCCATCGGCAACAATCAATTTTACTGTTTTCAATAATTTTATCTTCTTCACTTTCGTTTGGGGTTTAAGAATGATTAAATTTTATATCGGATATAATTATATAAATATGATATAAATAAAATAATTAAAATATAATATTATACGAATAAATATTTTAAAATTTATATAATATGAATTATTAACGTATCAAAATTTAAATAAATATAAAATACTTAAATATGATTATAAAATAATCAAAAATACGAACAATACAAATAGATGAATTATCATGTCTAAGATAGGAGTTTGCTTTTTTTTTTTTTTTGCATTTGATTTGAGCTTTTCTTGTATTTTTTCTATGATGCAAATTCTTAGATGTAATCTTAAACTATATGAATTAATTAAACTAAAATTTAAGTTTGTTATTTTATTTTTTTAAGCATGTATTTTTGTTATATTTTAAGTTGTTTGTTCTTTTAGTTTAATCTTTAAGCATTAAGCAAGGAATTTTTTCTTTTCTCTTTCAAAATTGGATTAATTTTATGATTTAGCAGTTGAATTTGTTTTAAGTTTGTGTTGTTCTTTAATTGATAAAATAAATCGTAGTTATTAGAAATTCTTTTGTTGTTATTCTAATTTTCAGCTTGCATGCATGTATGAGTTGTTTTTTAATCCATTCGTTTTTCTTTCCTTAACGTAGGTTATTTTCGATTAACGAAGCTGTGATGCACTTATATTCATTACTCATTTGTCACGTGTCTAGTTAAGATGAGAGTTGTTCATGATCAGATTGAATTAGGACTAAGTATAGATCTCATATTAATAAATTTTGTAATTATTCAGGTTCGGTGTAATAAAAAATATGAGTAAAAAATTATGTTTAAATCCAACCCAATTATGGAAAAGCATTACTTAAATTGAATTCGGAGTTAAACTTAATTTATTCATATGGTCTTTCCTAAAAGATAGTATTCGACAGGTTTTGATTCAAATCTAGTATCTTTAACCCAAATGATCTACCTTAAAAGTTTATATTAGTTTGGTCAGATTGGGTCTATACAAAAAATGTTATATGCACAAAGCGTAATTTATTATTTTAAGTGGATCTCTTTTTTATCCAAAATCATTTACGAATCTAATATTTTTATTTAAATCCTTTTAAATATCAAATAAACTTTTAAACTTCGACGAATAATCTTTGGACAAATTTAATTAAGATTTAAACAGTAATAGATAATTTATCCTAATTATAATGACAAATGAAGGAAAAGTTTATATTTGACAATCTTGAACATTTCAATCCAAGAAGATAAGTGAGTTACCTTCTTTTTGACTGATCATGTTAGGTCTGTTCCTCATATGTAACCTTATGCCCCTACCAAACAATTAGACAAAAGGAAGAAAACAAAACTTGCATGTGATGAATGATATATTTACAAGGATTTTTTTTCTTTGATATATATATATATATATATATATATACACAAGGAAGATCAAGTTATGTTAATAATAGTTTCTTGTTCCTTACACATGTACTCGCGTGAAAAGGTGTTCAACTTTGAAAATGTTTTATTTTCTTACTCAAATTGATCAGGTTGGATTTGAACTGACTTGAAAAGTCATTTCATTGCTTAAAATAATGTTAAAAAACTATAAATTATTTTATATTAATATTTATAATTAAATTTAAATAAAAAATTTTATTAGTTAAACATTAATATTAGAAAAAGTCATATCGAAACCCAATCCAAAAAGATCAAACCTATCAAATCTATGAACAAATCTAATCGCATATTTATTTGAAAATTTAATCAAGCGGATAAATAATTAATTGATTTATGGAATTCAAATTTCTTATCTATTAATAGATGTATTAACTGTTAAGCAACTAGGCACACTAAAGAGAGAGGTTTTTAAATTCAGACTTCTAATTATTTGCATAGTTGAAAGGACTTTAAAATTTGGACGATTTTGAAGAAATGTTTAAATTGAAGTTGGTTTAATGGCTAAGTTCTAGTCTATATATACCTTAGCCAAATTAATGATTCTTATGTTTAAAAGTTTGAAAAATGTAGGAAAATGAGAAGGTTTAGTTTTTCTAAAATATTTGATAGTCGTGTTCAACGCAATTAATATAAGTGTCAAATTTCGCATTTTAAGATTGGATTTTAATGAATTAATTTTGGCTTAAAAAAAAAAGTAAAAAATAACATTAAAATTAGAAAGAGTGTTGATTGATACTTCTTTTTTAATGAATTACGTTTTGGTCTTTAACATTTTGACCAATTTCGATAGACATTCCCACTGTTGCTCGACAACGCATGTGTTTAATTTCTAAAATTTTTAGGTTTTTTATTACATTTTTTTTATTATTAAGATGGAGAGGAACCGAAATTCTGCCCAAATTTGATCCAACCTATTGCCTCTAAGCTCTAGCTTTCTTTCGAACAAACCAATGTTCAGATCGGTAAATCTAAACTCTTCTTCCTGGCAAATCTTTTGGATCGTCGAGCAAATCTCGTTTTGATCTTTTGAACACATTTTGGGCTTTTGTCATCTAGCCCGATTCAACTGGTTTAGCCCATTTTTTGGACTTGATTTGCTAATTAAGTCACAACAATAGAATTAACCGTTTTTCTAATTGGACTCCTTATTATGTTGGGCTTATTTTTCAAATAGGGCTTAGCATTATTGTGGACTTACTATCAAATGATAGTTGGGCTAATATTGAACTGGATTGGATTTTTTAATTGGGCCGAATCATTTGGAATTTATATACGGATAGTTAATTACTAATTCCCGACGGAAAATGTAGGCTAGGCACTGGCAACCTACCAGGGAGATTTTACTTCTACACATAGATGATAGAACTGGCCAAAATAAAAAAGGGTCACTTTGGTATGCGGCCTAAATTTTCCTACGTAAACATAATTATGATCAGAAACTTGACAGTTGATTGTTACCGGATGGACATTGTTTTCATCTTAATTAACACTTTTTAAGTCATGGAATGCTTAGATAGAAAAAGTAGCATTCAAATTTGAGTTTTTTTTTCTTTTCAAATAAACCTCAATACTTATTATGAACAAAAATATCTCATTTGCTCTCTAATTGGACAAATATTCCACAAGAGAAAACGAAAAGGCAGTATTTAAATCTCTTCTTTAGCTGAAAAAATTGGGAAGAAAGTGGGACTCTAGAAGGAATGTTTTAAGTATGGCCCATATCTTAGACACAACCAGGTCTTTATGGGTAGAGGGCCGATCACAATGGGTACCCTACCTGGTCCAAGTTTTTTTTTTGTACTTTTAATGAAATCTTGACCGTTCATTCATTATTCTTTAATAATTAGTAGTCAAATCAATCACTTGGCAAACAATTGCATTAAAACAACCCCAAATTCCTTATGTTAGATAAATAAATACTCTAATAAATAGCCGAAAACTTGTAGGACAAAAATCCCACGGGAGACAGCATTTTCTGCAAAAGAACCTTGCGAGCCAAGTTAAGGACATGCAGGCTCAGGCTTCAACAAGAAAAATAGAGAAAATTTCCAGGAGAAGCTCCAAACGGCAGTTCCACGCTACCAACTTTTAAAGGCTTTCCATAATTTAGAGGCAAAGAATATCTCTCAAGCAATATGTTTTTTTTTATTAACTGAATTAAAATTATGTTACACGATTCTTAATTTTTTTTTCTTTGAAAAGTTAATAGTATATTATTAATTCTTTTATAAAGCAAAAAATAAAAATAAAAAAAGCCTTGTTTGCAGAATGCGTGTAGCCTGGTTTTGGTCTCTGGGGCTCTTCTTTTCATTTATTTATTTATTTTTGTTGTTATTTAGGATTTTGAGATTTAGATAGGAACTTTTATGTTTTTAGATAAAGGATTTTCTATGCTTTTAATGCAAAGAGTATTCCTATCGGTTTGTTTTTATTACACAGTGCACCACATGTAAATACAATGCCATCACTCTTACAGCAAAACGGTTCATGGATCATATTGATTCAGATGAAATTCGGGTGATAAAAATATTTATTTTGCTCAAAACATGATATATTTTTGAAAAACTAATTTTACAATTTATAATATATTAAAATATTAAAAAATATTTTATATAAAAATTTATTTAATATTCATATAAGATATAAATATTTTTTTATTAAATATCTTACTTCAAATCTAATCGATATCGACCAAACTCGATCTTAGACATGTCTAATATTCACTTCATTGAGTTAATTTAGTATATTCTCTTTGTGAAGAATATTGTTGATAAGACATGGGATAATGAAAGTAACCTGGAATTCGTTAATAACTCTCTGAAATCAGTAAAATATGTAGTAATTAAGGAAATAAGAACCCCTCTGGAAGCAAGCTTGGACCATCTCATGGAAAAAAAACTTAACTAGGAACTGATTAAAAGGTTATGTTGTGTGAACCATTTAAGCTAAAACTTAAAGTTGATTTTTTTT